>CM077301.1:5371456-5598956 GCA_039654925.1 Anguilla pacifica | reverse complement strand
AGGTTCATGGGAAATACAGTATTGTTTGACTCAAAATGGAGCCGGCTTAAAGTTTCCCAGACTAGTGCTTGCCTCTGGATACAACGTATCAAATATATAAATACAAAAATGTATTAAAACGAACCCCTCCAAATTTATGTATGTTAAATACGCCACAGGCCCTGTCCATGGCGATATGTCCCATGGTCTCATGGTCTCTGAATCTCTGCCATATCGCTGGAGGGTTAATTACTGTGACAGCAGAAGCGGAAGCCTCATTTGGTGCCTCGTTTACAAAAAGCAAAGACAGTAGAACCGATGGGCTTAGCATGAGCGAGATGCCAAAGCAACATTTATTGGTGCGCTGGAACTTCATTTGTCCTCCATTTCACAATAAACAAAATGTGCATATAGTGTAAATAATGAGGATCCCAGATCCTCACTTTACCCAATGAGTGCAAACACCACTTTATAAACCAATTTACAGCTTCCCAGGCTGAACTGGAGGCAGAAAACAAGCAGTGTGACTCTGAGCCAGACTCTCAATCACAGTTAACTAGAGGCTGGACCCTCAGTGAAGCCCCCTTCATTTATTTAAATAGTTTGCATGTAGATGTATTTGTGTAATTCAGTACCACTTTGGCTCAGAACAGTTTGTCTTTTAATTTTACAGTGCTGTATTTATTTGGAGCAGAATTCCTCATTAACGACATTACTATGCAATACTTAATGTTTTTTTTTGGCATCTTTGGAACACAAAATAAGATGAAGTTCTTAACAGTTGCTAGCATAGGAGTCAGACAAGAGTCGAGAATTAGCTGTAGTCAATACCTCATGAAAGGGTGAGATCTTTGTTAAAATGATCAGCTGGTATATTCTCTGGAACCGACTTGTCAGCTCCAGCTCGATAGCTCTTTATTTACTGTTTTTGTTGTCACAGTTATGTCTGAAATCTGCATGTAACCGAAGAGTTACATGGAAAAATACAACAACGAAAAAAAAAAACAGCACTCACTCAAGGCTGGAAAAACGTTTGTCGGCCGTGTCAGTAAATTATACGAGCGCCACGTTCGACATGTCCCCCATTTGCTTCAACCGAAAGATTAACCTTGTTAGCCAGCGATCAGGCTATTTAAGAAATTCAGCAGGTTTTTTAACCAAACCATGGGCATTTCAACATACTGTATATGCCTGAATAAGAAAGAAACGGCATTCAGTCGTTACTTGTTACACAATTTTGGCATGTACCCTCCAGGTACGCTAGGTGTGTGAACAAAAACAACAAGGGTGTTGTATTTACAGCTCTTAGTACCGTATCCACAGTGTCGTCGACTCCCAGCAATTCGGTTAGTCTAGCTGCTGCGACGCACTCGCTGCCGTCCGACCGCGATTGACACCTGTCGATGGGACGAGGAGTCTCCCCCCGAAGCGTGATCACACGGGAACCAATGGCAAGCTCAGCCTCCTGCACAAAAGCACTGCTGGGGTTGTGAGTCGTGGCAGTTGCTCGGTGTCATTTTGTGCCAAGCCCATGGCATTTCTCTTTAAATTTTTTTTTTTGTTTTTCTCTCTCTTCACAGGTCAGAAAAAATATATTTGTTTTTAATGGACTGAGTGATGTGTGGTCTCTGGTTCTGGTTCCCCACACCACTCTCTTCTGGTCTGGCCCTCCGGCCTGTTCATACCACGCTGGTAGAGTTGAATGCCTTTATCGAGCAGATCTCAAGTTACTGTCCGACACAGTGCCTTGTTAATGAGCCACCAAAAACATGTATCGACTGTATAGTCAAATAATTTACTTTCAATTCATTTTAAAAAATAAAATTCAAAAATAATTTACAGGACCAAAGAAATGTCTGGCTTCAACAGTGTCTTTAGCACCATGAATGGTGCTGAAAGGTCAGTTTGGCCCAAAAGGGGAGGTCTCGGAAACCCTCTTCTGAGCATGTGCAAAAAATTACGATGTTGTACATGAGCCCTGTTGATTGACAGCAAGAAGCAAACCTCCTGTAGGTCTAATCCTTTGAAGGTGTCCCGATGGTCTCCAGGTTCTTCTGCCTGGCACCGTGATGGACAATACTCATTGCATTGAGATAACAGACAAAATTGCAACATGAAAAAAAAACAACACAACAAAACGAAAAAGAGAAAATGAACAATTAGGTAAAGGTCAATATCCGTGTCATTTTAAGAGAACCGCATGGGAAGATTCCACACTATCTTGTCCGAGACTACTCTGCTGCGGCCTGTTCGGTGTTCCATATCCAAGTGCCCAAAGTCCAACGAACGTGCCTTACAGCCTTACTGTTAGGGTTATGGTTAGGGTTGGGGCCTTGTCTGAAGCCCTTTTGACCTCCGCGAATGTGAACAGACAGCTCGGAGCGGGGGAAGGGGGGTTGGGATTAGGGTTAGGGTGTTGTCTTGAAGCCCTTTTGACCTCTCTTCTTTTTCGCCCTTGCCCCACCGCGAAGGCGAACACACAGCCAGCCTGGAGTAGGGTGGGGGAAGGGGAAGGGGGGGTCGACTCGGGGAGCTACAAGTGGTTGTTTTTGGAGAGGTACGCGATGAGAGCCACGGCCACGCCCACGTAGATGCCCGTCCCGATGGTGATGGACAGCACGGCCAGGAAGAGGGCCCGGCGGGAGCTGGAGCTGGCCAGGTGGAAGTCTCCCTTGGCCACTGCTTTGTTCGTCTGCAATGGGACAGGGCGGGGCGAGGGGGGGAGCGGTGTGGGGGGGTCAGGGCAGGGGGTCGGGGTGCAGAGAGAAAGAAGGGGAGAGGGTCGAGAGAATGAATTAATGAGATTGAGAGAGAGCGGGGTTGTATTTTAATCAGATTTTAAAAAATCTGCCAGTTGTCCAACAAAACACGTTTGTAGGAATTTTACGTGAACTCCTCCTTAAACCATTCATGATGAATAACATATGCATCAGAAAAGCATTACGTTCAAATTATATGGAACATATTGAATGCTTTATGATATGTTTTCAACATCATGTACTTTGTGTGATCTTTGTGTGTGTGTACTTTGTGTGAGTGAGTTCGAGAGTGAGTGAGAGAGTGAGACAGAGACAGAGAGAGAGAGAGAGAGAGAGAGAGAGAGACAGAGACTGAGACAGACAAAACATAATTTTCTCTTCTCGCTGGTGTGAGGTTTTGGGGGTTTTTGGAACCAAAGCTGACTTTAACGGCAGTCTCTACATAAATGAAACTGGGCCTTTGATGCTCAGGGTGTGCTGCTAAGATTAAGGACAACTCTTCTCGTTAATTAATTTACATCTCCACACCCCTCTGGTGTTGGATTTTTTTTCTTTGTTTTTTTTAACTTGGCCAGCAGTCCTCCATTTGCGTTCCTCCCCTGCTGCCACCTGATTTATTTAACGGGGCAACAGAAAAAATGGTCCAGCACGATGGCGGGCAAGTAACTGGCCCTACCAGGTCACCAACCCCCCTCCCCCCCTTGCCCCCACCATGTTAATAAGTGCTTTTATCTGAGGTATCAGAATTATCAACCCATTTGCCTACTTTAATTCAGAAATCCTCCCACTGGGGAAGGGTAAAATGGTGATCAGACTGTTGTTGCAGTTGCCTTTTACTTAGGAACTCCTTTTGCCCCCTGCAAAACAGGAGGCCAAAGAGATTAAATAGTCAAGTGATTTAAAAAATAAATAAATAAAAATCCCTCATTTGAACTGAATGATTTTTTTTTCTGTACAGTATTTTCTGAGGCTTTTTCAGCAGAAAGCACTTATCTGAGAAATGGCACGACTTTCTGCGCCGCTGCTGCTGCTGCCACTGCTCCTGCTTACACAATTTACGACCTTGATTGTGCTTCTGCTCTCCTCACACTGCTGTCTAATGCCCCGATGAGCCAGCGCTATAATTGGGCCCCAAAATCTGCCCATTTGTGCTTAACAAGCTTTGCATCCACAGCTCAGATTTTCTTTCTTTTTCGTTTTCTTTTTTTTTTTTTTTTTTTGAAAAGTTGAACCCCATGGTTGCTGGAAAAAAAGCTGACCCCCCCCCCCCCCCCCGCCCATCTCTTGGCCAGCCTTTCCCTACTCCTACTAAAAAACAAATGGGCAGAGTTTTGGGGCCAATTACAGCGCTGGCTCGTCTGGGCATTAGACAGCAGCGTGAGGAGAGCAGAAGCGCCCCAAGGTCGTAAATTGTGTAAGCGGTTCGTACCATTTTTTTCCAGATAAGAGCTTTCCGCTGAAAATGTAAAAGTGTCGCGTCACGCTAATCTCTAAGCTTCGCGACAGTGTTTCACAGGGGCCAGAAAGAGTTCATAAGTAAAAGGCGACTGCAACAACGGTCTCATAATCATGTTCCCCTTCCCAGATTGCTGAATTAAAAATTAAAGAAGGCAAACGGGTTGATAATTTGATACATCAGATAAGAGTAGTGATTAACATTAACAGTCCAGCTCCATCGCCCCATTAAATAAATCAGGTGGCAGCAGGGGAGGAACGCAAATGGAGGACTGCTGGCCAAGTTTTTAAAAAACGAAGAAAAAAAATCCAACACCAGAGGGGTGTGGAGATGTAAATTAATTAACGAGAAGAGTTGTCCTTAATCTGAGCAGCGGACCCTGAGCATCAAAGGCCCAGTTTCATTTATGTGGAGACTGCCGTTAGCCAGTCCTGTGGCCTACAGCTTCAGTTAGTCAGTCAAAAACCCCTCGAAACCTCACGCCAGCAAGATGAGTGAACGATTGGTTGTGGGGTCTCCTCTCTCTCTCTCTCTCTCTTAAATTGCAATATTGGCATGACAAGATATTTCTTATATCGCCAAAGCACGAACATATACAAAGGAATGAACATATACAAAGAACACACAAACATAAATCCAGACAAACGGTGTACAGACAAATATAGGCCTCTTTCTCTCTCTCTCTCTGTCTCTGCCTCTCCCTCTCTCTCTCTCTGTTACTGGGGTACTCTGCTCAATGTAGAATCTGATAATGTAGAATGTAGAATCTGCGGCTGATAATGATGTTAAAAGCTGTTTGGCTGTCAACCCCATGTTCTTTTTTTTTTTTTTTTTAATTTTTTAAAAAAAAATTTTTTTTAATTTTTTTTTTACACTGCACGTTTTTTATGAAACTGCTCAGGTTCACTGCTACAGGGGAGCAGTCTGTCAAAACAGAGAGAATTATGATTGGTCAGAGTACATTACTCACAAAGAACATTACTGAAAAACTTATACCTCTAAGTCAAGGAACATTCCTTTGTGCGTGTGTGTGTGAGAGACCATTGCAGTTCAGTGAGCCAGTGAGTCTTCCACACAAGCAACATGCTGCACTACAGGAGAGCTAGCGCATTCAGAAAGGAGGCAGATCTCTCAGCGATGACAACTGGTTGCCTGTGGGCAGCTAACATGTAGCTAGGGGGCATTTGTTTAGTGGTTGCCTGGGGAACCATGGGGGGCGATTTAAAACCCACCCAACCCTGCTACAACAAAGCTGTTGCTCCAAACAACCAGTTGCAGTCAGCCGCGGACACGGCCTCAAACTAACATTAGAGATGTTTTGGGCTACGGTGCGCTCCCAGTGAACACGTCCGAGGCAAAAAGTCAGGGAAACGCCGTCTAGGCTACAAAAAGTTTTCTGGCCGACTGGGACATAGCCTAGGCAATATCTGGGTAAAGCCTGAGCTGTATCGGGGTTAACCGAGTTCATTCATGTTTATGTCTCTCAACCTAGAATTCCAGCCTCTCGACGTATAAATTCCAGCTTTTGCTTGCTTTTGCCTGGGCTTCACGTGACTGCCCTTACAGACTGAGCCACTAGAGAAACTGTAGAAATGGTTTCTATATATAACTGCCCTGATATTTCAAATGCTTTTATGTCTCTTCGGAGGTGCTAATGAGCTAATTTTAGGACTGCCATGTCCTCCTGAGACCCAGCAGAAAAGAAGTTCACAAAAAAAAAACGTTTTTGACATGATGAAAGTGTCCTAGATGACAAAAACATGCCACAGTGAAAATATTTTCCAAAGTATTTTTTTTTATTACTTGTGGTGGAGAGAAGAGAAGGGCTGGCTTTCTTCCTGGGGTTCATCCCGTAGTACACATGCTTGCTTCCCAGGGTTTATGCAGTGGTACACATGCTTGCTTCCCTGGGTTTATGCAGTAGTGCACATGCTTGCTTCCCTGGGTTTATGCAGTGGTACACATGCTTGCTTCCCTGGGTTTATGCAGTAGTACACATGCTTTCTTCCTGGGGTTCATCCCGTAGTACACATGCTTGCTTCCCAGGGTTTATGCAGTGGTACACATGCTTGCTTCCCTGGGTTTATGCAGTAGTGCACATGCTTGCTTCCCTGGGTTTATGCAGTGGTACACATGCTTGCTTCCCTGGGTTTATGCAGTAGTACACATGCTTGCTTTCCTGGGTTTATGCAGTAGTGCACATGCTTGCTTCCCTGGGTTTATGCAGTAGTATGCATGCTTGCTTCCCTGGGTTTATGCAGTAGTATGCATGCTTGCTTCCCTGGGTTTATGCAGCAGTAGGCATTCACATGCCTGGGAAAGAGGGCTGAATGTGGTTATTAAAGACTTTATTAGCAAGCATTCTCTTGATTCCCTTTCATCTAATTTTACAAAAAGCCTACTTTCCCAAATTAAAAATTGGTTCGGCATTCCTGAGAAGGGGCTTACAGCTAATATCTCTGAGGGGGGAGAAGCGCACAAAGGGAATAATCCCCTTTAGTGGAATAAAGACGATTTTTTTTCCCTTTAATACGTTAAAAGGCATAATTCTTGGTTTGGAAACCCAGGAATTGGGGTCAGAAAAAAGAACACTGTCTGGGACTTGTTTGTCTTCACTTTTATTTAAAAAGCCATCTCTGTCTGTACAAAAAACAAAGCTGGGTTTTCAATGGTGGACTTAATAGGCTAAAGGGGAGCCTTGAATGGCCATGACACTTTGCAGTAGGATGGTGGTGTAACCCTAGAATTCTAGAATAGTACCAGAGTTCGAATTCCAGTGCGTGCTCCCTGTACGTGTCATTACATCAACAGCTAAGCAGATAACACTGCTTGGGTTTAGCCTGAATGGCCGTATTCTCTGTCAGATTTCCCCACAATGGTTGTCAGCGGGGGGACAAAACAACCACACTGACGTGGCAGTGCGTGACGAAGCACGGACGCCGGTGCAGACATTATACCTGATTAATCCGGGCTTGATGGTATTATTTCATAAGAAGGTCTCCTAAGCCAGATAAAAATCTCTTGCGAACATGTCGATCGATACCAGCGTCGTGTAGGCTGCCAGCTCCTGTGGCAGTACACCTAGGGAGAGGAGATCTAATCCAGTCCTCTGCTGCTGACAGATGTGGGGTTTAGGCAGAGATTCCAACCCCCCACTCCCCCACATCGGAACCATATGACAGTAACCTCAAATCCCCCCCCCCCTTCCCGGTAGAAACAACGTTCAGTTTGCTTCCCTTTGTCTCGGGTCTTGCGTATTTTATTTTTCCTGTGAGTGAGTCACACATTTAATTTCGCTGTCTTTGTTCAGGAAACTGTTGAGAAATTGTCGAACATTGATAAGAGATGTCAAAAATAAAAAAAACCTTTGGATGACAACAGTGGTAGCAACAAATGAAATTTGCATTTGCTTTCAACCGAAAATGTAACGGTTGGGGTTGTGTTCTGCAGTGTGCTGTGAATAAACTCATTTATTCTCCCAAACTGTAGTACAAAATCTATGTTTTTGCTTTAAAATTCATTACGTCTAAAACTAAGTTAATACAAACAGTTATGATGTATTATAAGGTGTAATTAAACTAACGTGCCCTGTTAATGTGTATATTTATGCAACCTATTCTTAGCTATTGTGTCTTCTTATGTGACCTGTTTTCATTGGAAACAGTAAAAGTAGTCATTCAGCTCCACTGCCTTTGCTGCTCAGTTCCATTACCAAGACCAGCAGTGAAATGTAGGGGAGGCTGCACTGTTTTTACCATGGTTATAAAAGATTGTTTAAAAAAGGGCTAAGCTAACCCACCCCCCCTCGCCCCCCCCCCCCCCTTTCCCCCACAGCCCGAGGAGTAATTCCCTCCAAGGTGCGGCGATGCGATCTGTCATGTGAGACTTCCTGTGTTGACGTCTGCGGCTCGCGGTGAATCCGGGGGCCAAGCTGACAGGCGGCCTTGTTTCCCGGGGACCTCCTTGGCTGCGGACCTCCGCCTTTTCGTCCGCGCGCTCTGGGCCGCTTTTCGCATCGTCGATCCGGTCGTCCCCAATCGCATCCGTGCGCTGCCATGGCGACGGTGCGCGAGGGGAAAAAAACCGCGATGTTGAAAAAAAGGGCCCAGGTGAATATTTTGAGCTGGCGTTATTGGAGCTGTAGTCCAGAGGTTAGGTTCAGGAGGTGGTGGGGGTACAGTCGCGGGGGGTGGGGGGTGGGGGGGGGGGTAGTGCGGTCACCATGAGTTAGGCACACTCAAGGGATCAGCTGGGCATGCCATTCCTAACAAAGATGGTGATTTGGGGAGACTGTTGTAAGTCTGCACGAAGGGCCACATTGTCACCTCAGTGACTGACTTGCTGAGCCAATCGTCATTTTTTTTTAAAAAGAAAAGAAAATCGAACACTTCTCTACTACTACATCTGTAGGCAATTCTGAAAGGCGTTGTTGTGATGTTTAGTGAATGAATCACAAAACACATTATTTCACACCAGTAGCATTGTAAGTTATCTTTCAGAATGGATCCTCGCTTACTGTATTATCGTGTCGAAGCAATCAGGGATGAAGGGTACTTCAGAGTATCCTCCGTTTGTGTGTCTACTTCTGGTCCCTGAGACCTCACTGGCTCTGAGGGTTTTGAAGATTCCTTTTCGACCACCCGATTGGCCGTTGGGAGTAACCGAAATTAATCCAATCGTTGGCTCCAACCAACCAACCCGAGACCCGAGCTTGAAATTGAATCTGCAACCCCACAGATGAATGATGCTCAATTTTAGGTCCTGGGGGGGTGGGGGGGGTGTTTCTTTTTATTTCACCTTAAGATCTACAGTCGACGACACTGTCAGTTAAAAGTGCAATCAACCGCTTTTTTTATGAGACAAGTGCTGAGTAACAATGAAACACAAGTAGGCCCTGTGGCCCCTCCAGCACCACGGTTCAGAGTCCCTGTCATAGATCAAGTGGACACCGCCAGGGTTAGGGATGTCTGCCAGCCTGATGGTGGAGGGGGGGGGGGGGGGGGGGGATTTGTGGGGGACAGGTGGGGGGGTTTGGGGGGGGGGACGTATTTCATCATAATGTTTAATGCTCCAATTGTGTCTGATGAGATTTCTGCCCACTGCAGACGATGTGCGTCTGGCTCATTTTCCCTGATATATATACGCTGCCCGTGAAATAAGCTGCTTCATCACGACGACATTACCTTTTACAGTAGCCATCAGTTTAGTGCAGCACTGTAATAAATGTCCACCTGTGATAACAAAACGGAATTTTAAATGAGAAGTCATTTCATTTAAACCCCCCCACCCCCCTTCCGCTATATCATTAATAAACACGCTTAGTATGCAAACATGATTAACAATCTAATTGTTTTGTGAGGAAAGGCAAAGGATTTCTTTATTATAATTACTGCTTAAATTGAAGTCTGCCTAATTAATTATGCGCAAGGAATGGCTAATTAAACAATAGGGCCATGGCTGTTCTACAGCTGTACAGAAAAAAAATAGAGAGATTCTAATTTTGGGGGGGGGGTGGAGAATCAAATTTAGCTACAAGGAAAACAAAATACCAAGCAGTGAATTTCTTGTACCCTTTGAATTCACCTGAGCATAGACTCAATACTGCTGCATGGGCTTTGGGCAGCATACAGGGCCCCTATTGGCCTCTCACTTTCAGTCAAACCCTCTTGCTCCTGGAACACGAACGATTATGAAATAAATTGCAATGAAGTAGGGTCAGTGCTGATATCTGCAGGAGGCACGAGAAGGACTGAAGGAAAGGAGAGCGAACTCTGGATAAATAACGGAAAAAAGTCTGGGATTTTGTGGAGCTTGTCTAGCCCACACAGAGGGTGTTTTTGTTGATGGCATACACTGCCATTGGCAGTCCTTATAGAAATAAGTGGCACTTATTTTTTTTTTAGCTCATTTTTTTATAGTTGCCCATAAAAGCTCTGTCTTTTAACACACAATCACAAAAGTGAACATCACAGTTACAAGACCTGCACTCAGTGGTCCATCAGCTGAGATGCCACTGTTTCTGTGCCAGACTTTGCAGCTGATGCAGCTGGTGTGGGCAGGTAGGCCTCAGGTCTGTGATTGGCCAGTGGAGCCGCTCGTGACCAATGAGGTGGGTGGATTCCCTGCCCCCGGCAATGTTAATGGAGGCTGAAGTGGCACTTTATAACATGTTTAAATGAAATGGGAACATCAAATTGCTATGGCGACTTGCTCGATTGATAAGGACAAGTTGGCCACACGTGTAATATAGGATTGTTTTTGAAAAACACAAAGAAAAGTTGCCGGGAGCATGAATGCAATTATGCAGTGGTATACAAAAGCTTGGTCGCCGCTGGTCAAATTGCATGTTTTGTCTGTGAAAAGAAGTTAAATGTTTGCACGTGCCACATTCACCGTTTAATTTTTTCCCAAAGTGTTAAATTCAGCGAAGAAATAATAATTGTGCATTAAAATTTGCGGAAATGTCATGTTTAGTTACAGTAGTACTCTGCAGAGGTTGTTTTAACAACTTTTCACTTTCAGTTTCAACAAAGCTTGCTGTTTGACCAGGGGTGCCCATATTTTGCATGCCTCTGTACAAACACTTTTCATAGTAAATGAAATGAATGTTCTTCCCAACTAGGCCATTAGGAGGAACTTTTTGGAGCATTTCAAAGCAGCCAGGGAATTACACATAACGTGCTCCGGTTGTGCGTATTACCAACTGCAGGTCGTGAAAATACACTTTTTTTTTTTTTCTTTTTTTCCCCGTTTTTGGGTGAATTTTGTCTTTAAGGAGAGTGCGGGGCGACTGTGTCTTTCTCTGGAGATGATGCTTCAGTACTTGGGTGTGTATGGCAGTGCTCTACAGAGCATTTGCTCCTGAATATTGATGTGTGCTGCTAACTGGAAAAAATAATTTAGCAAAAAATAATTAAATCTATTAATTAGGATGCATTAGTGCGCTCCTAAATTTTCCTAATTTGGAGCACATGTGCCCCTTGACAGAAATGTTCAGAACCCTGTATGCTGCCAAATGCCCACGTGGCTGAGCCTTCCTTCACTGCGATTCTGTTACAGGCGCCCAGGCGAGAACTTTCATTTATCTCTGAATAAATCATTTATTTAAGTCACCTACCTAAACCCATTTTTGGCTGGACCACCCAACAACAGCGGGGCCAGCCCTACAAACGGGAATGTCTGTGACTGAGTGACTGAGTGAGTGATGAAGTTACACCATTGGTCGGCCGACTTATGAAGTTACACCATTGGTCGGCCGGATCACGTGTGTTAGGTCCAGCCATATATTAGGTTTTAACCTGGACTTGTCGATTATTGATTAATTGGACTCATGGCATGTGTGTGCAGTAATTGTTGTCTGAAGCCTATGCTGACGCCACTTCCAAGAGCAAAACACTCCTGCATGGGCTCCACGCTATCAGGTTTTTTTCCCTTAATATAATTAATCACAGCTGTATCGTGAAATAGGTCACTGTTGATATCTGCGAGGGGAAAAAAAAGCACATCCGTGGTACATAAGTGGGGAGGCTCCCCTCTGTGATGGTTGTCCATCATCCGGGGAAGGTGCTTGTTTGGCAGCGTATATCGCGGCTTGCGCTCGTGCTCCTTCTTGCCAAGATACTGTGTTGAAGAGCTTGCGGTGTGCGTTTGGAGTGTGTGCAATCAGATTATGCATGCAGGCTTAGCGATAACAGATTGTTGCGAGTTTTCGAGATTTTGTAGAAACCACTTTCTTTTTTTTTTTTTTGTCTGGGGGGGGGGGGATGTGGCGGGGACAGGGGGGGGCCCCAGAAAGCATAAGAAACCCTTACAGAACCAGAATATACTGCATATGTAGGAAATATGGGAATATGTTTTTTGGAAAATACACTAAGAAATATGCTTCACAATGCCCTTTCTAAATATTGGCAAAAACCTCACTGTATATTTGCCCACATTCTGTGCGGTTTTGCAATACATCTTGATAATGTAAAAATTAGCATACAGAGCAGGCCTCTGGGACCGATGGGCTGGGGTAGGGGGGGGTTGTAGCTTTAGCCTGTCAACCGCAGCAGACTTTCGTCACCGTTCCTGAAGCATCCATCTTTGTTTCGAGGCAGCGATCATTGATCCTCCTCTCTGTGAGGTGTGGAGGTGTTCAAGCTCTCTTCCAGTCTCGAGTCAGCGGCCATGTTCTTAGCATGGCTAGCAGGCCATGGCATGTGACCGTTTCCATGGCAGCCTCTGAGAAAATATGTAGATCCTATCAAGTAACATTTCCAGTATTGACTTCTGTATATTAAATATTCAGCAATGAACTGAGACAAAGTACACGTTCAAGATTCATGATAATGCACGTGCTATTAATATTCAGAAATGAAGCTGGAGGCATTAACTGCAGCCCTTATATAAAGAGGCCGGCATTAATAGTCTTTTGAGGGGAGCTATACGTGTGTGTGTGCAGGGCTCTGTGCGTGTATGTGCGTGCACATGTCAAATGCGCTTCCAATTATATTTTAAAGACATACTTATGGAGAATGTTTTCTGAAATGAAATGTAATATTAATGCCAGAAATGTCTGTAAGTTCACAAATTGGAAGTGCTATTCCATTTCGCGCGGGCTGACCTTTAAATCGGTGCGGCTAATTCTGCCGTCTTCCCAAGCTTGCGGACACGAAATCCGAGTAGGGGACAGACACACTGTCACTTAGACAACAGTGCAGTATAATGGCTAAGGAGTTGGTCTTGTAACCTAAAGGTCGCAGGTTCGATTCCCTGGTAGAACACTTGCGCAAGGTACTTAACCAGTGTATATCCAGCTGTATAATTTTATACAATGTTAGTCTCTCTGGATCAGAGTGTCTGCTAAATGCAAATGTAACAACAGTTGGATTTGAAGTCTCAATATCCTCGATAGTATATCTCATTTTGTCTGTGACTTGTGTCTGTGACTTGATCTTTTCTCAGGCAAAAAAAAATCCATAGCTCTTCTCCCTTTATTTCAGGCCACAGGACTAATCCAATAAATATATTTGAAAATCCAGCAAAATTTTTTGATAGACACATTATCATTGCATCAAATATACATATACCTTTAAAACTTTGGTTATTAACACACAATAAAATGTGTTTTAGTATTTTTTCCAAGCGGCTTTTATACAGAAATGAATCCTACATTCCTGGGGCACTTTAAGAAAACAAAAATATAAATTCTCCAACCCCAAAAAATCAAGCTCTGTCTTGGCTGACAAGAAGTAAATCTATACTTTGGGGATACTGTCATTGTAATCAGACATTCTCGCTCAAAATTGCATTTGAAAACATCCTGGAGTGGTGGAGACAGGAGCTGTTTTCTCTCTCTCTGGGCACAGAGTAAGATTAACATGTGAGCTCGTGGTTTAAACCGGCTGTCGACGCCCTCATTACTGCGCATGAACGCTGTGCATCAGTGGAGTATATTGAGGAAGGTGGGTCCCATTATTGTGGGCGTTGAGTAAATGAGTCACATTGTTTGTGGATAACGATACCACTGGTGCATCATGGGAACTCCAAGCCCACGGATAAAGATGTTACATTACAGGCTTCCAGCAGACGCTCTTATCCAGAGCAACTTACACAACATTTACATTGCATCCATTTATACAGCTGGATATAAACTGAAGCGATGCAGGTTTAAGTACCTTGCTCGAGGGTGCAACGGCAGTGTCCTTCGCGGGAATCGAACCTACAACCTTTCGGTTACAAGACCAGCACCTTAACCATTATGCTACACTGCCGCCCAGATGTGCAGCACGTCGGACGTGGAAAGAAGACGGATGTTCTCTACGCAACGCGCCCACTGAGCGCGTGCACCAGCTAATTGCGAAAGCCGTAAATTACTGTACTATATCCGCAGCTGTGCGCTCTCTCGCCACCGCGGTTTTTGAGCTTGGGGTACTTTATCCGAATTGCACCTGTTAAAACACAGCAGCCGCGTGAAACTGTGGAAGAGGAGGAGACGGAATGAAAGTATAAGCGCTGCCTGTTGCCCTGGTTACGGGAGTCTCCGGGGCGGAAAATAAAATGGAAAAACACCGGGACCGGCTTTCATCGTAAAAAAGAAGAAAAAAAAAAAGAGGGAAAAAAAAGGCTTTTATATTCACGGCTAGAGAATAGGCTACGTGGATACTGTGGGTGTGCCACCCATCTGTAGTCTAAAATAAAAATGGAAGTGGCTGGGACGAAATGCCGTGATTCTGCGGCTAGCTTTTTGAGGCAAAATCGTGAAGAGGGTTCAGTAGCAGCCACACTGAGATCCAGGCCTGGCTCTGGAAATCCTCGGGCCGAGGCGGTGCCCCGTAGTTCTGCAGATCTGCAGCTGCTGCCCTTGGATTTCTCGTTTCGACAAACAAATGTGCGCTCGGGTCAGGTTATTGTCCCTCTTAGTCACCTGACTCATTACAGCACTTTGCTCCTGGTCAGGTGGCTCACTGAGACGGATTGAACAGGCCTTTCCTTTCTGTCTAGGTCTTCCTGGATTCCCCCCCGAAGGCGAAGTCTGGCTGAGGCCGAGACGACACCTGTCGAACCCGCGAAACACTTTTATCCATTACGTTTGTTTGAGACGGGGGAACAAAAAAAAAAAAAATCCCATAGGCCCGAGCCTGAATGCATAATGCATAAGTATTCAAACTCTCTTCCGCTCTCTGCAATACGCCTCGGGGACCTGGTTGACATGACAGACAACCAGAAAACACTGAAAGTGAGCCTGTTGGATTTAACGCCTCCGTCGAACGGTGGGGAAACCACCGCAAAAGGACGGCTGTATCGCGGTGTCCTCAGACGCCCTCCTCCGAACCAGCCGTACGGGGTCCACCGAGCGCCCCTCCCCGCCAGCCGCGCGGGAACAAGCGGCGGCGAATTTCGGCGCTCCCTCTTCCCAAAGAAGAAACATCCGCAGCCTTCCGTGAGAAGGCCCGCAGCTGCCATCCTCTTTTTAAACGAATTTGCCATTTATCATTTATACGCCTTCTGATATACTCTCAGGCAGGCAGGCAATCACAGGTTTGCCGTACTGTCTCTAGGCGAGGGGTGGGGGTAAGGGGGGTAAGGGGGGGTGGGGGTAAGGGGGGTAAGGCGGGGGGGGTCGGGGGGGGGGGGAGCGGGGGGGGTAGGGGGGAGACCTGCACTCTTGATCGTGAAATGTGGATTCATAATGTGTAAAGCAATTTTTACACCCTATCGCCTCCATTTACGGCGTATTGATTTCTGCATGCCGCCTCAAAGGGGAAATTAATTGGAGTCCTGCATGGGACAAAAAACAAAAAAAGGGTAAAAGAGCCAATTAAAATCTGCATGGCCTTTCGTGTTACTATTAATATGCAGGAACCAGGCTGGAAGCTTTAAGTGCATTTCTTCTGAGTTAGATTTGCCTTTAACTGTCTTAGGTGTGTGTGTGTGTGCGCGTGAGGGTGTATGCGCATGCGTCCGTGCGTGCGTGTGTGTGTGTGCATGTGTGTGTGTGTGTGTGCGCGTGTGTGTGTGTGCGCACGTGTGCGTGTGTGTGTGTGTGTGTGTGTGTGTATGCGCATGCGTCTGTGCGTGCATGTGTGTGCGTGTGTGTCTCTTTCTGAAGCATGCCATCACAAACGTCCCCATGGACATACATGAAACAGTGATCTGATCTTGAGTGGGTACATGCTTCATAATGCAGATAGTACGGTATGCTGTGGTACTGCGTCACCCAGGAGTGGCAGTTGGTCGCTGTCTGTCAAGGCAAGAGAGCACGAAAAGGCTGATCTAAATGCAGCATCTGTCCGTAGCGCAGATACGGCGTGCAAATTTTACGCAACAGGACAAAAATCCTCAGTCGAAAAAAACACCTAGAAATTTCTCCTCTGGCTGTCAGACTGGCTTCTTTCAAAAGCAAAGGAGGACCTTCCAAAATGTTTTGAAGCTTCATTTATAACTGTAGCACGTGTCCTTGGCCCTGTCCAGACGGCTTCAGTGATTTATACGAGATATTCCAAATATATCAGAAACAACATCGCCTGCCTTGCATGTCAATAATGTTGTTAACCTGACAAACGGTTCTTCTCCAGCTGCCTTATAAATGGAGAAATTTAGTCGGTAAATAAATTACGTCTTTGGTTGGGTCAATGTTCGCTGACACTGGAGATCACAAGAGGGGCCGTAATATCTGTTGGGTAGCCTGCTGATAACGAACAACAGTGGGTTTTATTAACGAGACGAGGTTTCTGATTGGTTTGTGGGAACAAGCTCCCTGTAGGAGGAAAGTGAGCCAGCCTAGCTTTCCTTCTCAGTTGTGGTTGCAACGGTAAAACTGTTGGAGCTTGTTGCTATGGTTTTTTTTTTTTTTTAAAGAATTCCCAAAAACCATTTGTGGGTGTAGAGAGGTTCATAATTGAACACTCCTTAAACTGCCTCCACGATTACTATCTTGAAACACTGGAGCATTTGCTTTTTTCCAGGAAGAGGTTTTTAGGTTCCACAACATCTTCGCTCAGCAAATAACTGTAATTACAGTTTTAATTGAAAAAAGATAAAAGTACATTTTCATTGTGTGCAGGATTAGAACAAAACTTCACAGGAAGCTTCTCGGTCTTTGGAATTGCCCTGTTTGTGCCAGCTTCCTCACTGAGATCGTACTGCCAGCTCGTAAAATATGTCATTTGAGACACCTTTCCACAGCCTTGTCGTTCACTGAAATTTCTGTCACTATATATTGTGAATCACCTATCAGTCAAGTTGAAAACTTTTGAGAATTCACCATGCAGTATTTTCAGACGTAGTATATTTTAACTTGGATGAATAACTTTGCATAATGTTTTCTCCTGCCTTCCTGTTTTTATTCCCGTTATATTTTTATACTACGGAAAACCCTTCCAGGGGGTGTTCAGCAATCTGCTTTGGTTTAAATGTCACCTGCTCAACCATTTTGTTTCTTTCTTGTCTGCAACCCCTTTTTCAGATACCCACAGTGCTATTCCGAAGAGCACATCCATGAATGGAGGTGTGTAACTTTACAGGCATTTTAGCAGGCACTCTTATCCAGAGCGACTTACACAACATTTTCATGGCATTTACACTGCATCCATTTATACAGCTGGAAGTATACAGAAGCAATGCGGGTCGAGTATCTTGCTCAAGGGTACAACGACAGTGTCCTACTGGGGAATCAAACCTGGGACATTTAGGTTACAAGACCAGCTTCTTAGCCATTATACTACACTGCCGCCCCTGATCTTCTGCTCGGACCTGCATTTGACCCATGCGTGTAGAATACTGTCGCTTCAGAGCCTCGTGGCTGAGACTTTGACGTCTTGGCATATCATGGCGGTTTTTAAACAGGATACAGTGCCAGTGGAGGGGAGGGGCCTTATTTATCTGTTTCCTTCCTGGGAGGCCCTTTTGTAGTTGGATCTGGGGGAAGCTGGCGTGGGCAGCGAGGGCCCTTGCCAAGCGGCTGCGTTTTTTAAACGGAGATCGAGTGAGCGAGCGAGCGGGCGAGCGGGGTGTAGGTGTGGATTCGTGATGAGCTGCAGGACCGCGGGCAGAATGGGCAGGCCGGAGAATCAGGTGCAGCTCCGCCCCACCGAAAACGGAAGGAGGCCGCACCCTCAAATCCACACGCGTGCTCAAATCCACACGTGTGCTCAAATCCACACGCCCTCAAATCCACACGTGCGCTCAAATCTCTGCCTATAGGCCCAATTAACCCATGTGGAGGGCTGGTTTTTCTTTCTCTCTCTTGAGAACCCCTTTCTTTTGTTCTCCAGAAGCGAGAGACGCCTGTGGTACAGTACACCGCGATCTGGAGGACCAGGTCGGATCAAACGTTTTTGCCAACGGCGTCCGACGACGGCTCCCGCAACTTACAGTTCAAGTCCGTGTTCCTACGCGACAAGCAGACGGGCTTTTAAAAATGTAGGAGTACCAATATGAAGATGAAGTTGAGATATAAATGTCATTGCGAAGTTGGTATTATGATGAATTTTCAGTGCAGAGTTGCGCTGGGGTTGTCAATGCATCAAAAAGTCATAAAATCCGTAGAGAGAGAGACTCTTTCTCGGCAAACGATGACTGCAGGCAGTGGCACTCGTCAGTGCTGTCATAACGGACTGGGGGTCTCTGCTCTGTAGGCTCAGTTCTGCACTTCTGACGCCGCTGAGATCCCCCAAACGCTCCTGGCATGCTGCACGGTTTACACAGAGCGTGGTGCTCTGCTCAACTCAACTCTGGATGACGTCAGGCCGACGATGCGGCCAATCACAATGCAGCGTTCACCATCGAAGTTCCCACCAATGCCACCTATCCCCAAAAGGGGTGAGAGGGACTGCACGATCAGCGTTACTTCAGATTAAGCTGAGAGACGGGTACGGTCAGTAAAAATCAGTGCGGTCACTGCAGGTTCAAACGAGGTACTGAAAAGACAGATATCCCTGCCAGTTCAGCATATTTGTAAGTAGTCACTGGTCATTAGGTCTCTGTACAGTATCTGCTACCAGAAAAGCAGCCAGTATAAGCCATACAATATGTTACAATATATTGCATTTGTTTGGCAAATGCTTTTATCTAAAGCGACGTACAGTTGCATAGCAAAGGTCATTGGAACAACTACAAAACACAGGTCCGATAAGGTACCATACTCATTATGTAACAGTTATCCGTAGAGCAAATGAGCTCATTAAGTCCAGATCATACAGTAAGCACAGGCTGGGTCAGAAAGTTATGGCAAGTCAAGCTAGGAGGCCATGACGCCACGCTACCACATCAAAACAACGATCCAACTGCAAATATTCAAAGCCAAATTAATTGAAATGTAGGCCAGTGGAACTTACCCCTCTCAGTGGTTTGATCACATAATTAAAGGTTATAGAGTCAATTAGAAAAGGGCTTTAATGGATCCCTTTCGATTGACGCAGCTGTTCAAAACTAAGAACGGACAATTGGCCTTTGATTTCAACAGTGTACATAATGGACGAGCATTCTGTTGTACCAAGGTCACGTATCAGAACATCGGTTACAAATATTTAATCTGCTTTCGGTTGCTATTCAGGGCCAATAATTTTTGACTCAAGTGAATTTTTCAAGTTTCTATTTAACAATGATGAATTAGCTCACTCCTTTAAACAAGATGTGATTTTGTAGAGTCAGGCTTATGTTGTTGCTGTCCCAGCATGGGAAATTCACACAGTTTTGTTCCCCCCCCCCACCCCCACCCCCCTTATTCTCTACTGCTGTTCACACTGTGCACTAATTACTTAGAACGCTGTGCTAATTCATTAAATGTGCTGATCACACTTCACTGCCAGGGGTTTGTGGTGCGTCAGAGGCAAACAACCTCATTCAGATTTAAGGCATACAGCATTACTACTAGCAGTGAACAAAGAACATGGAAAGTCACCACAGACGTCACTTTGTGGGTAGGACAGCGTGTACGCTCTGTGGCATCCAGTCCAGTGCGTGGAATTCTGCAATTTACACCTTGGCGGGGCGGCATGCCCCATACCTACACGGAACCGAGGGTTTGGCACTTTTCAGGGTTTCCTAGACATAACCACAATGACCACAGACTCTCAGCCCTTCAAAACATTAATTTCTCTACCTTCTGACCTCATGTCAACAGACAGAATTCACAAAGAACTTAACACGTTCACACAATAGAGCCCAAAACTTAAGAGATTTTGCTTTTTTTTTTCCTCCTCCTCCTTTTTCCTGCCTGATTACATCATCACAAATGCTCCAAGCCCACAAACAATATGTCTCCCCATTGGACGTTTAGCTACACCAGCCAATCAGAACATCATGTACGCACGCAAAATGGACATATATATTCTTCACCAAGATTTAAACCGTTTGTGCGCAACAGTTCACAGTTCAGACTCAAAGGCGAACCAAAGATTCTGTTCATTTTAATTAAGCATTAGCATTGGCCCAGGCTTGCACATGGCACTTTAAATGAAACATGCTTAAGTATGAATACGTTTGATGTAGTGATCATCAGCACCATGGTTAATTATCATTATCCTCCCCAGTATATAGCTCAATAGCGCCTCCTGTGGTCATTCAGGCACCTGCGATCAGCCCTGGCTGTTTGCGCACCCTTCCCCTGCAGTTAACTTGTGACCCAGCTGGTGGATAGCAGGGAGAAATGAAACAGTGACCGCTAGCACTTATTTTGGGCGATGTGCGTATACAGTTTTTCAGTTCCGTCAGTTCTGATTGCGCTGATTGTGCTTCTGTTGAGCGCAGTTTTTTATGGGGTGTATTCTCTAATACAATCTAATCAACATGTTCATTGTGCCACCTGAGAATATGTCCCCGGGTGGATCTCAGGTGTGAAAGCCATGGATTAAAAAAATACTAATTTTGTCTGTAGTATTGTACTTGGTATTTGTCACAGGTTTCATACCGGCCCAATCATAAAACACAAAAATGAACTGCGTATTCGAAATTCATATTGCAATGCTTTTGATAAGGGGGCATATTGGATATCCTGCCATATGTCTGCCATCTACCACCTAAAATACCAGAGACCTGTCTATAGTTTGGACCCAATGTATGGTGCATAGCACCTGATTAAAATCACCAAAATACACAAAGTTTTTCACAAACTACAGTGTCTAATACCTTTACGTACCAGTGGTACATACAGTACACAGCCAAGAGAATTGTCTGGCCCCTACGCTAGAGAGACAGAGACAGAGACAGAGTTAGAGAGAGAGAGAGAGGGAGGGGAGATGGAGAGAGGGAGGAGGACGGAGCGTGCTGGCTCTCACCTGGTGCGACAGGTAGGGGAGAGAGAGAAATGGAGAGAGGGAGAAGGACGGAATGTGGCAGCTCTCATCTGGTGCGACAGGTGGGGGGGGGTAGAGAGAGAGAGAGAAAGGGAGAGAGGGAGAGAGGGAGGAGGACGGAGCGTGCCGACTCTCACCTGGTGCGACAGGTAGAGAGAGAGAGAGAAACCGAGAGGAGGAGGACGGAATGTGGCAGCTCTCACCTGGTGTGACAGGTAGAGAGAGAGAGAGAAACCGAGAGGAGGAGGACGGAATGTGGCAGCTCTCACCTGGTGTGACAGGTAGAGAGAGAGAGAGAAACCGAGAGGAGGAGGACGGAGCGTGCTGGCTCTCACCTGGTGTGACAGGTGGGGAGGAGGTAGAGAGAGGGAGAGAGAGAGAGAGAAAGGGAGAGAGGGAGAGAGGGAGAGAGAGAGAGAGAAAGGGAGAGAGGGAGGAGGACGGAGCGTGCCGACTCTCACCTGGTGCGACAGGTAGAGAGAGAGAGAGAAACCGAGAGGAGGAGGACGGAATGTGGCAGCTCTCACCTGGTGTGACAGGTAGAGAGAGAGAGAGAAACCGAGAGGAGGAGGACGGAGCGTGCTGGCTCTCACCTGGTGTGACAGGTGGGGAGGAGGTAGAGAGAGGGAGAGAGAGAGAGAGAAAGGGAGAGAGGGAGAGAGGGAGAGAGAGAGAGAGAAAGGGAGAGAGGGAGGAGGACGGAACGTGGCGGCTCTCACCTCGTGCGACAGGTAGAAGGCGGCGATGCCCAGGGGCCAGAAGCAGCAGAGCATGGAGAAGACGCTGAGGCCCAGGTGGTCCCGCGGGGGCATCATCAGGAAGTTGTCCTCGCTCTCCGTGTCGCTCGAGTACTCGCTCTGAAAAGACAGGAAGTGAGCGCAGTCAGAAGGGAGCCGGGAGCGCGTCGGCGTGAGCACACACACACACACACACACACACACACACCCCCCCAGCGTGTCGGCGTGAGCAGGAGCACACTGTACACCCCCCCCCCCCACACACACACACACACACACACACACACCCCCAGCGTGTCGGCGTGAGCAGGAGCACACTGTACACCCCCCCCCCACACACACACACACACACACACACACACACACACACCCCCAGCGTGTCAGCGTGAGCAGGAGCACACTGTACACCCCCCCCCACACACACACACACACACACACACCCCCCCAGCGTGTCAGCGTGAGCAGGAGCACACCGCCGCGCCCCCCCATCTACCCACCCACACACACACACACACACACCCCCCCCCCCCCCCAGTGTGTCGGCACGGACAGGAGCACACTGTACACCCCCCCCCCTCCCCCCCCCACACACACACACACACACACACACACACACACACACGCCCCCCCCCCCCCCCCAGTGTGTCGGCACGGACAGGAGCACACTGTACGCCCCCCCCCCCCCCCCGATACGCAGGACCCCTACACCCCCCTCGTGCGTCTCTCGCCTCCTCCAGGGGACTCGTCCCGTCGATTGAAACGAGCGTGCCTCCGTGCCGCCGTGACTCCCGGGAGCTCGGGATCCTGCGCACTTCCAGATCCCGCGGCGGCCATGTCACTGAGTTAACATTCCCCCCACGCCTCCTAATCTCCAGCCGTGAAAATCGTTGACTCGTGCAATCGCCTCGCAGCGTGCCATCTCTGATCTGTGTTTTTATTTAAATTGGGAGATGTTCTCCCTCAGAGAAATGCCGCACGCTGTTGTTGTTGTTTTTTTTTTTTTTTTCCCGGCCGCGTCTGAGAGTCCGCTTATTGTTGCCGTGGCAATTTGCGGTGCTGTACGCCGTGTCCATAAACTAAGGCGTGAAAAAAAAAAAAAAAAGTTTTTACCCAGCTGAGCTATCTTTGATCTCTGAACGTTCTCAGAACATTTAAGAAAGTTAGGGTAAACATTCCACGTGCGTACCTTTACCCAATTTCCCAGATGTCTGCTGTAAGTTGCAAAGAACACTGCAGTAATGGGCGTAAAACATTATTTTGTTTTGTTATTTTAGTTAAAAAGGATTTTCGTGGTTGGTCATTGATATTAATTCTACCATTTAAACAGTGGTATAGCACCGATCTGCCATTTCCTTCTGAACTCCCATAACATTTGTATTTGATACATGTCCTCTTTTGATAATTTTGCATAACTAAATGATGACAGTCAAGGTATGTTGCTATAGCGTTAGCGTACACTGTGCCTGGGATGTTTTTATTTCCCTGTGACTGACTGTTTCAGACAATGAAGTGTTCCCAGGGGAGCCTCCTCACCCACAACATTATCTCGTAGTCGAATGGCTGTCTAACTGAAATCTTCCCCAATATTCTAGCAGTGCTTATGTGTTAGCTAGCAATTCCATTAGAGGATAGTTAGTATGGGATTAGTTTATCCGCATTTTTATTGAAAGAAGATGCAGCGTGCGGTCAATTGCTTTTGTCCCTAATACCCCCATCCCTGTTGTTCAATTTGTCTTTGCAATTGCCGATACGTCCTTGCGTTACTCTTGACAGTGATGTAACGGGGTAAGTGGCAGTCGCGATAGCAATTCCTCGTTTTAATCTTGTTTTATTTTCTAATCTTGCTTTGTTTTCAGCCAGTCGACGGAAAATAATCCAATCTTTTAACTCCAAAACGCCAAATACGTCTTATCGTTTTTATATGTCGCGTCATGCCTGACAAAACCTGATGCTTTTTAATCGTTAAGGTCTAAAACGAAAGCTGTTGACTGAGCAAATCTATAGCGAAATAGCCTAATTTAATCGTTTTTAATGCCGGCGTTTTATTGCGAATGTGTTGCTAGACACATACATTTTTTAAAAAGCATGTGCAGAAGGGTCTCGGGCTTTGATGGAGCTGTCTGGGGGAGCCGGGGCTCAGCGATCAAATGGAAAAGACGTACGAGGCTGTCTCCACGTCCCCTGCCCCAAACGGGGTTTGTTCTGTTCTGCACCCCCCACCCCCCGCACACCCCCCTTGTTACCTTCCAGCTACACAAATGAAATGTGATTTGTTCATTATTCCTCTCCCCTGCTTAAAATTAAAGGATCGGCTGGCTGATTTCTGCCCCCCCACCCCCCCCTCCCCCGGTAACTGATGAGTACGCCTTGCTCTTTTTCAGTGTAGGAGGGATGCGGGGGGGAAGGGGAGGGGTGTTAAATTTGTGACTGGCATGGCCTGTATTCCTGTACAAAATGCATTCAGGACGTGCAGGAAGTTTGGTCGCTTGGTAACGCTGCGTTAAAACGAATAGAAACCACAAAAGCCACCCTTTTGTTTTGGTAATTGAGGTATTAAGCTTCAACGGCATGTTTTAGCACCGGGGAGCACCATTACCGGCCAATAGATGACGGTCTGCCCACCACCAGCAGCCTTTGCCTGAATAATGCTGTGTGAAAGGACGGATGAGTCACTTGGGCCTAGATTAGGGCTTTTCAGGATCTGTGCGCAAGCATTTCAGGTTCAAGCGAAACCATCCAAGCAGACTCAGTGCTACAGGGAACATGGAGGAACAGCAAACACAGACGTGGGTAAACAACATTTCTCCAAATTAGGGGGCGTTTTTTTGCTGTTGGTGATTGTGGTTAATTGGTAGCTGCTTCTAGCAACAGGAAGACAAGACAAAAGGTCATGTCGATGGATTAAACAAAACAACGAACAATTGCTTTCCTGCTATGTCTTGGCAGTGTTCCTGGACATACTCATATTTGTTGGATATATAAATTATGAAGTATGCATGTTCATACACGGGGGGACACGTTCCAGGAAGGAGCATGGTGCAGCATTTTATGCATCGTGGACTGTGCTTTGCAGAAACTGATATATGCAGTGGCTTACAGGGCTTTTGTGGCTGAATTTCTGCCCGTGCAATTTGTTCACCGGCCACTGTGTATTACAGAAAATGATTCCATCCTTTGGAATCGGGAAATGAAGTATTTCCCACTAGCCTTTAAATCGTGTTAGGTCTCCGGCGGGTTTCAAATCATGGCCCCTCATTGGCTGGTCCACACAGTGAAAGACATCATTGGCTCCCTGAACTCAGGACCCCGCCCCCCCAAGCCCCCAAGCCAAAGGAGCTAATGACACTTATTGGTTCTTAAGGGGTAGCCTCGCATTCTTTCACAGACTAAATCTGCTACATGAGGGGCGGATGAATTTCATTGGGGCTGACCTGAGGCCACATCTGAGCCAGAGGAGATAATCTGTCACGAATGATACCGCTTGACGTGCCTATGGTTTTCGGGGGGTGGGGTGGGGTGGGATTTTTTTTAGCATGCATCGCCAATGAGAACAGACTTCCTCCCTGGTGGAAGAGTCGGACATGACCCCCCCCACCAAGGCAAGTTGTCTCAGAAGCTAGATAGTTCTGCCTGTGCTTTATTGGACGTTCGTGTAATAGACAGTCTGTGCTGACCCCCGAGCGCCGGAAAGGAGGTGATCCTGCTGTTCCTGGAGGTTTCTGTGCTCATGGCCGCTCAGACTGGGGCACTGGCCGGGATGGCCCATTGGGCAGCGGGGGCCATTTCTACTCCATCATCAATCCACTGGCCAACGGGGGCCTAATGTCCTCTACAGCTCCCAGCCTGCTAGCCCACTGGCCCACTAGCGGCCCGGCGTCGGCACAGCCGTCGGCCTGCCAGAGTACCGCACGCCGGCGCGGCAGCGGCCCGCCAGCTGAGAGCCGAGGATCGGCTGTTTGCAGACTGCTGGACAGCTGTTGGAACGATCGGGCCCATGGCGCACCGCCGCGGTGGCTGAGCTGCAGCATACACCAGCAGGCCAACGGTGGCCCGATAGGCGCGTTTGTGACTAGGCCTACATCTCCGTATCTCCACCACCACCCACCACCACCCTGCCGCATGCTCGACGGGGCTGAGCGGCCCGGAGCGCACCAGACAATTTCACGGCCCAAAGATCTGACCGCAGGCCGCCGTCGGATGGTGGGGGGGGGGTGGAGTGGAGGGGGGGGGGAGCGGTGGGGAACAACAGCGGGATGGGTGGATGTATCGTTCCATCACCAGTGGTGGGGGGGGGGGGATGGATGGTAAGAAGTCTCTGGAGGCTCATTTTTTGGGACTCCTCGTCATGCTAACTGTTAGCAGCCCCTCGGTCCTCCAGAGCAGGCTCTCGGTGGTTCTGCGCTCCGCCGTTACGTTCCCAGCCGGCTGGGGCCTGACACGCACACACACACACACACGTACACACACACACACACACACGCGCGCGCGCCTTAATATTGACGTCCCGCGCTAGGAGGGGTGGGACAACGGTGGGAGAGACAGCTGCTTAATGGAACCTGTCGAGAGGGGCCAGGAGATAGCGGCCGTTTGTTAGGAGATTAGAGATAATACAGGATAAACGGGGTTCATTTTGACACGGGAAGACGGGTAAGAGGCTCAGGTCCCGCAGATAAATGGTAATGGATGAGCGTCAGTCCTGAGCTGAGGAGGGGAACCCTCCAGTGAATTCGCAAGACAGAAGATTGAGTGTTACATCGCGGGCGTACAGGCACGTCATCTGGTATGTGGTGTGCTAAAGAGATGGTGTCCACCGTTCTACACACCGGTAAGACATAACATTACAGGCATTTAGCAGACGCTCCTATCCAGAGCGACTTGCATTGTATCCAGTTATACAGCTGGGTATATACTGAAGCAATGCAGGTTAAGTACCGACTCCTTAGCCATTATACTGCACTGCCGCCCAACTGTAAGGTAAGAGTGCGCACTGTGAATCCACACAGATGGTAGGCGAATAGTCTGCCTTTCTTGTGGCACTGAGGTGCACACAATCAAGATTTTTGCTTTTGTACGTGCGCCGTGCTCTCTGCTCTCTGATTGGACGATCAGCCTGTGTCCTGCGCTCTGGAAAAAAAACGTTACAGGATGATTGCGTGTGCAGAGCACATGTTCCCACCTCAGCTCCTACCGCAGTGTAGGTCATAATACGCTTTACCTGATTGGTTAACTGATGTTCAGAAAATTATTATGGAGGCTAGTATACTCACAATGCGGTAGCTGCTGTAGAGAAAAAGGGGACAGTCGAGTGGTAACTGCACTGCGCCATTGAGTGGAACTTCATTAAGACATTAAAAGAAACCGGAGCGGCCCCTCGAATCGCCAGGGAGAAATGAGAACCTTACACGAGGAGGAAGATGCAATTTTAATAATCTTAATGCGCCAGGCACTTAAGAGGTTTGAGGGGGAAAAAAAAGTTCTGGGATTCTCGACCCCATGGTGATGATATTCATCACAGATATGGATGGAGCGAGCAAACCCCCACTGCCCGCAATCTTTGCAGCCTTCTGCTGGGGACAAAAAAAAAAGCTTTGTGCTACCAAACCCATTCACTATTACCAGCAGTTTTCTGGCTTGCTACTTCCTAATTCACCAGGTTTCCAGTTTATAGTGCAGTTATATGTGCATCTGCATGGCTCTGTTTTCCAGCTGGTAATGAAACTTAAATGTGGAGTGTAAAATATTAAAGGGTATGATGTACATGCTCTGGAATACAGGCTCAGGCAGTTAGAAATATCTTGGCATGATGCATATTTTAAACATGTCCTCCCTAGGGGCAGATTAAAGCGAATCACTGCGGTCTACCTTTTGACACATTTCAAACCCTTTCCAAGTTGGGTTAGGGTTAGAACCAATGCGACGTGTGTGAGGTGGGTTAATGAGAGTTTAAAGTACTCCCAGTTCCTGTCTTAGCAGAGAACACAGAGATACCAAAAAGATATGAGAATTTATTCCAGGCCAGTGCTGTCACCAGAATTTCACCAAATATTTCAAGACGTTTTCCTAAGAGCAGGACCCTGGTAAAAAAAAAAAAAAAAATTAAATTAAAAAAAATGATTGTGAAGTGTGGCTCACGATGAATTGATGAAGTGTGAGATTATGTGTGTATGTGTGTGTGTATGTGTGTGCGAGCGTGTGTGTGGGAGTGCTCCTCGAGGATAAAGTGCCGAGTCATGCTGTGGGAGTCTACTGATTAGACAAATGAAATAATAGCTCCTAACGAGTGCTTTTGTTTGAGGAGGAGAGGATGGGGGCGGAGCCGGGAGCACAGAGCTCTAACCACTCGTAAAAAAACGGCTCCTTGTTCCGCTGCGGCCTCCGTTAAGGGCTACGCGATCCCTTTCATTTAAACTATGAATTAAGCCGCAAGATGAAGATGTACGCCGACTGTAAAATTATTAATTATAAATACATCCAAAAACAAAAAAGTTTTGATGTAAAGTACAGTATGTAATTTATGCAATAAACATGGTCTCCAAAATGATCGATACCAATAGTACTCCTGTAGTGGGTGGTATAATAACTGTATGTGTGATATATCTATGATTTTGATTGGTCATTTAAGCGGCAGTGGGAGGGGGGAGGGGGGAGGGGAGGGGCAGAGGGGTGGAGCCACAGTGGAGATGATATTCGTGCACAGGGATGCGGGAGAAAAGTGCTCATACACTGGGCGCAGTGTAGCACAGTGGATAAGGGACTGGGCTTGTGACCGAAAGGTAGGAGGTTCAATTCCTGGGTAGGACACTGACATTGTACCCTTGAGCAAGGTACTTAACCTGAATTTCTTCAGTATATATCCAGCTGTATAAATGGATGCAATGTAAATGCTCTGTAAAATTTGTGTAAGTCGCTCTGGATAAGAGAATCTGCTAATTGCCTGTAACGTAATGTAAATCAACAAACATTTAATTCCATCATAAAATCAGAAATGTTTATTGGTATTTTTCAATTTCAAATCTGGTATATTTATTTGTGAGCTCATTATGCTTTTATTCTATTACTAGTCTGTTTCTCCTAACACATCTGCTAGTACATCTGTGGGCTTAAGTCTGTCTCTTTCACAAAGTGTTCCTTTTCAAAAAAAAAATTCTCCATCTCTTATAAATGAAGTCTGTGGTTGCAGAGGAGCAGAGGGGATGAAAAAAAGAGGAATGTGGCTATTCTGAAGTTTAAGCTAATCATCCGCCCCCCCTTTCCCCCCCCTGGCACTCACCCCTGTGCTTCCCCTGCCTCCCATCAAATACCGCGTGCAACGGTAAAATGGATGGCGGCCTAATCTCATTCCCGCCATGAGCTTGAGTTATAAGGGCTGCAAACAGTCAAAAGAAATGTGGATTCGTAAAAAAGAGGAATTCATAAAATAAAAAAAGAGAGAAGGAGCCGAGCGCCGGATCACAAGGACCCTCAGACGGGCGAAGTGGCGAATTCATAAAAAGGGGACGAGTGTAATACTAATTGGATTTGAAAATGGACTTCAAAAGTGTTTTATCCGAAAGGTCAGAACGCAGTCAGCGGCTGAGATAATTAAAATGACTTGGTGGCCTCTCGAGATGCTGAAGGTGAACGGCTGTCGTCGTAGGTAACAACGTTTTTTGTGCGGCTCGCTGTAAAAAAAAGAACGTAAAGTTTTTGCAAGGCTTGCGTGGAGATGTTAAATAGAATTACCTTCTTATCGGGGTTGTCATTTCGTTGGGTGAAAAAACGAGCAAAAATGTTTCTACCTGCGGAGAAGAAAACGTCACTCAAGCAACTCTAGCACACTAGCTGATTCTTCTGTTTTTTACATTCCAAGCCTCATTTTTCCCCTCTTTCAAAGAAAATAACTGTCTGCATTTAGTCTTCTGCCATCGGCAGAAAGCGTGGAAGAGTAGTCTTACTGCTAGTTTTGTCAGATTTCCTTTTCCATGTTACCAAACCACTTGCCTGTGCGGGGACAAAAGTCCCACCCCAACTAAGGAAGACCCACATATTCTACCATGGGATGTAATCATCAGCAGCACTTTTTTTTGTTGCCAATTTATTGTACCTCGTATCTCCTCCACTCCTTTAAATCTACAGGATGGATTCGGAGGCCCTGGAAGCAGCCCAGACCCCCCACTCCGAGGGGACGTGATTTCACATGAGGCATTGTCTGGTAGGCTATTAGGACTCGCGTTTTTCAATCAGGCTAATGGATCTCCTCGTGCGGCGCTGGTGATGGAAGACCCGGGGTGAGACTGAAGCGGGCACAGCAGGCTGCCAAAGGACACCATCCAGGTACAACAAGCCCACCATCCCAACAACCAGCCAGGCTGTCTGTAACGAAAAACCCTTAACCCTTTTTTTATTTTATTTTAAGTCAGTGTTCTAGAACTACATTTTTTTCAGTTATCAGCGGTGATTGTTACATCAGCAATAGAATGTTCAGTTGAGAATATTACAGTCGCACAGTTGTGATCTTTTAAAACTTAAAGAGTTAAACATAAGACTTGAGCGTAGAAAATAACCATTGTGTTTGAACGAAGCGTTATTTCTCCTAACGATTCTTCCATTTATAAATTCCCAAATTGTAATTATAACTAACGGAGTTGGCCTCGACTAATGAAAATAAATTAAAATGTATGGACGTATCCTGTTGCATTTTTATTCATTGTTCGAGTTAATTATTTAGCTGCTGGGAATACTCCTGTATTGTTTATTGTTAGTATGAAATCATTAGCTGCTACCCTGTGCTTGAAGGACACTTTTGATCCCATCTATGAAGTAGCTAAAACAGAGTCATATTTCACATGCAACATATTGCAGCATAAATTGCTACCTCTCTCTGTTAACAGTCATTGATTTCCGCTTTCTGCCACGAAGTCATTTCTTGAGGAATACCATCCTACTTGTACATATTGTATGTTATGTGCATTTTGTCCATTGGACATTGTTTGTGGTGTGTCTTTAGTGTCTTCAGTGAACATGGTACTGAAATGAGCAGCTTGTTTTATGCAAGCAGAACCATTCGGCAATTACTGTACAATGCAGAGGCACTAACATTCAGATAAAAACGGGACTGTTTTTACCAACCCTTTGTTCAAATACAGCGTCTGTAGCAAGTTAATGGCACCTGTGGCTCAGTTGGTGAAGGGTTGGCATGAGTGCGGACTGGCGTGAGTAGCCATAGGTTCAAGCCTGCACTATCAATAAAAAAACAAAATTGTCTCCTAGGTTACTGCTGCTTCGGTCTCTCCAGTCACCACATTACAATATGCTGGGGTGTGAAATAAATCTGATATATAGCACACCGTATACTGACAAGAGCATGTTTCCTGTTGCGTGAACTCATGTAAACTCTGCTAGAGTTTAATTTAATACTGACAATTTCACTGTGTAGGCACCCTCAGGGAAATTTTTTTTTTTTTTTATAGAAATAACAAAGCAGGATGGATAATCATATCCCCGCGCTTGATGTGAATGGCAGCGTGCCGCGCTGGCCACGGACCTGTGCTGTTAGCCAGAAGGTTGGAGATTAGCGTCCTGGAGAACAGCTGCACTCACACGCCCCTGCAGACAATGTGAAACAGGCGGAATTTCTTTGGCCGAGAAACATCCGGTCGGTTGAACAGCCGCGCGTCGGCAGTGTATTATACATCACCCTGGGTAACAGCGTCCTCCAAGCAAATGAGTGATGGACCCCTGTTAAAATTGCGCCCGCCCTCGTAAAAACCAATCACGGGCTGCTGCTTCCTGCGACTGCACCCCGGGGTCAATTAGAACAAGGCGCTTCCGCCAGACCGGCCCGCTCCCGGCTACAGCAGACCGCCCCAGCCCCCCCACCCCCCGTTCCAATCCCGCGTCTCATTCCGCGCCGCTTGTCTGGGGGGGGGGGGGTTACGCCGCTGACTCGCGACAGATGGAGGCAGCAGCCGGGCTGCAGCGGGAACCTGCCGCACAGACCGCTAAGCACCCCCCCCGCCCCGACTCCCCCACCCCCACACTCCCCCCCCCCCCCTCCATCCCGTATCCCTGACAAACCGCTCCTTTCCACTTCGCATGGAACGCTCCTGGAGAACTTTTGCTCATCAAAACCCAAAACCCAGGTCTCTCTTATTCTGCCATGCCTCCTCCTGCTGTCTATATGGGGGAGGGAAAGCTCTAAGTGGGGGCGGGGGGGAAGCAGGGGGGCGGAGCTTAATCATGCGGACTCGCTGCTCCCACTGCCCGCTGCCCCCCCCTCCCCTCCCACCTCCCTCTGGTCCACCTCCGTGGTACAAACGCTTTTCTGACTCATTCCTGGCTTGAAAAGCATATTCACTACAGTCTCTTGTTCCTGGAAGCTCTTCATTTGTTTAAAATGGTGCCCAGTTAAAGGGGAAAATGAAAGCTAGATTCTGACTGGCTGACTGAACTTCTGTGTATTTTTGTTTCAACGAGTCCCCTAATTTTCTACTTTTTTTTTTTTACACGTTTCTGAGAGCGTATCAAGCTTAAGCTTTACTTTATACTGTACCTGCATTAACCTTAGCATAAGCATTCATGAATATTTGTGCCTGTTTACAGTTTCCTCCCATCACAATCTGTCAGTGATGAGATGTAAATAGTCTCCTTGCTTGTTCCAGCTGCAGAATATTTATCTTGCTTTACTGGATAAGGTCCACCTCAAGGAATGCGAAACCTTTGAGAATGACAGATTTAGATTTTGCTTCTATATTAGACTAAAGAAAATATAAGGGCTAACGTTGCCACCGGCGGTTTTTGTGATACGGCACTGTGTTGTTTGGACCGTGTCAAATTGATCATGCGCTTTCGAATTTTGTCTCCTCTCATATGCAGCTGAACTTGGTGCAGAGCTGCTGTAAGTCAGCTAGCTCAAGTCTCCGCCAAACAAGCAATGACGATTTGATTTTATACAGGACCCACCCCCCCATCCCCCCACGCCATGCCCACGGACCCACCTCCAGCTCCTGGAACTCCTCCTCCTCGTCCACGTCGTACGAGAGCGTCTGGATCTTGCCGTCCTCGCCCGCCAGCTCCAGGAACTTGCCGTCGGCGAACAGCAGCCCGTCCTTGGCGGGCGGCGGCGGCGGCGATAGGTCCTCGATGAAGGTGGTCTCGCAGCAGTCCCCCTCCCCCCAGGCCTTCAGCACGCTCTCGGGGTACAGCATGAGGTCGGGCCGGAAGCGGGGGTCCACGGCCCGGGGCAGGGCGCTGGGGTTGAGCAGCTGCGGGGGGGGCCCGCCCCCGCCCTTACCGTTCCTCTCCGGCTGGGGCGACAGGTTCGCCACCACGTGGCCCTGGTACTGGGGGGCCGAGTACACGGACACCAGCCCCTCCCGGGTCTCCACCGTCAGGCTGCGCGTGTTGATCAGCCCGTTGCACCTGCAGCCCGACCCCGGCCCCGGCCCCGGCTCTCCTCCCCCGCTCTTCTCCTCCGTCGATCCCTCCATCCTCGGCTCTGTTGGGCCCGCGGTGGGGGGGGGGGGGGGGCGCGGGCGTTTCAGTTGATCCCTCTCTTCGACCCACTCCTCCTCACTGAGGTCTTTGGGAAGGCATGGGTGAGGAGGAGAGGGCTTTCCTGCAGGCAGTCCCGAAAAAGAAATCAACAGGTGAGAAGAAGAACAAGGCTCCACAAAGTGCTGAGCAGAAAACTCATCTCATCGGTGTTCAATCAACTCTACAAGTTTATATGAGTCCAATGGGGACCGCATGAGCAATATTAGTTATAATAACTGTATCACAGATAATTTAACGCTGGCGTTTTTGCTGCATATTGGTGAAAAATCACTTTACGTTTTACTCTTTCTACATCACAATATGTGAAAAATTAATCAGTGGTGGCAGGTTCAAAGCTAGCCTGTGGCAGAACGTTCTGGCTTCAGGCTTAAATTTCAAGTCTTCTCATTTCTCATTAATCTGTTATCCCCGTCTGTAATTCTACACTTTCTATGCTAAACATATGATTAAAAGGCACTGTGGGGGCATTATGCAGATGGCGCGGATATTGCTATGATTTCTGCGTATTGCATAGATTTAGTCTCGTTCAAAATGCCACCACGAACGTCTTGTACTGACATCCGCTCAGCCAATATCACTGGCAACAAAGACCATCACCACGTTAATACTCAGCCAAGTAAGCTTCATCTGAACTGCCAGAGACTTACAAAATGCAAAGCTGCGGTTTTGATCTACTTTGTGACGTCATGTCAATTAATCATTTTCACGGCCCAGTCACGGGGGGATACAGTGCCTCAATGGCAAACAAAAATGTTTTCTCTGCAGAATTACAGCAATGGAAGCCTATTTTGTTTTGAGCAGGTTTTTTTTTTTCGAGGAGCGAACAGTAAATGTGGATTGAGGATCTCTGTTCAAAGAGGAAGCGAGGGTAAATAAAGATTTATAGGCGGGGGTGGGGGGGGGGGGCGGTCGGGGGGGGGCAAAGCAATGCTATACAGCTCTGAGTCATGATGTCACAGGACTGGGAGCTCGTCCACAACATCAAGGGCAGAGTCGCCTCTGCGTGCAGGGCCAGCCCCCCACCCCCCAACCCCCCGTTCCCGCCCCCACACCCCCGCCCCTTTTCTCTCCATCCTTCAATAGATTTGCGAGCTCTTGTTTTCCTGGCATGCAAATTAGTGTCTTTCTGCGTGAGCAGCGGATGCGGGAGCCACTGATCTCTCCCCCCCCCCCCCCCCCCATCCTATGCTTCCTCTGCAGAGTTCCTGCTCACTTCGGAATGCCGGAATTCTGCAGCGGTATTTGTTTGCGGAATGCTGCGGAATGTTGCGGAATGCTGTGGAATGTTGCGGAACGCTCCGCTTCAGGGTCGTGAAAAGGACGGACCTGCAGATTGGGGGCCCCGTGTTTTTGCTAAAGTCCCCAGCATTCAAGAGCCCCCCCCCCCCCCCCCGCTGCCTAGCAACCAATTTGACACTTCACTGGAATGTGTCAGGGCATTTCTGGTGAGGCATAATGGCCTGTAGAAATATTAATTTTCTTTATTATGGCAGTTTTTGTCTCACTTGCAAAGACCTTTTAAAAGTCACTGTTCAGGCAAGAGCTGAAGAGTGATCCAAGAGTCGATGGGGTCCCAGCTTGTTTTACACGTCCTTTGAAACTTTTTATGAATGACAAAGGGTTTAGCTAATTTTAAATGGACCAATCAGGAAGGGGCAATGAAGCACAGACTGAAGAGCTCATTAACTAATTGCATACAGTAGATTCTCAGTTTATACACACTGAATCGTTACATTTTACACACGCATACATACAGCAGTTCATCGACGTAAATGTGTTACTTTGACCCTCTGGAGTTTAGGCACTTATTAGCGGCTCTTATTTGTCTCAGTTTTGCGTAAGATAAAAAGTGAGAAGGGCTTAGAGAATGACTCCAGTTGGACAACATTAGTAGATACAAAAGTGCAGCAGAGAAGCAGCAAAGTTAGACTTTATTGGTGCTTTGAATAAATCTTTGTAGATCGTCAGAAAGAGAACCGTGCTGATGGTTTTACGATACCCTTGACTAAGGTATTGTATGCAAAGATGCCATATAGGGGAAAGTTAGGAGGATTCCAAGGGCCCTCAAGAATTATTAGAACATAGGATTTTCATGGGTGGGGCTCAATGTGAAATCTGTTCATGGGGCCCAAAATCCCTTGTGGGGCCCCTGACTTTAAAAAACGAGCATAGGTCAATCTATTTGTCAATTAATATTTCGGTATTTCACATCCAGAAAAACACTGGAAATAAATTGGAACTTACAATGAAAACACAGCTTTCTGTCACAGTCGGGTTATGGACTTAGGAAATTATGTCTATGTGAAGTTCCTGTGCTCAGTGTACCCGAACTGGAGTTTTAGCACTTGAAAGGGTACAGTATACCCTACAGAAGAACTGTGCATGAAATGAATTAGTTATGATATGCAATTGACATTTTCTATCCTGATGTGTTCTTCAGTGAGTCAGCCACAGTCAAGACTGATCAAATTAGTTCAGTTTCTGTCAGCATGGCAATTGACTTTTGAACCCCGGAGAGACAATGTTGTTTTATGGTGGAGGAAGGTGTGCATAAATTGCAATAGTTTTAGAGACAAATGTATTTTGAAATACAGTTTGGAATAACCACTTCTCGCTCGCTAATGATCAATTAGACTTGCCACAACAGTAGGCCTATGTCAACAGTACTTTCTCCAAACAGAAACAGGATGTTAATTAGACATTGATAAACAGCTATTTGCGGGATTAATAAATCACTTTGTCACATTAGCTTTTCGGAATACAGGCGCTAAACCGAGAAACGTACTTGGCTGTTATAGGCTACGTAATCTGTTGCTTCTGATTTAATCCAATCGCTAAACAAGAGCTTCTCCCTCTACGCTATCAAGTTTCATGAAGCGTTAGTTTTTCGTCACTTTGCCAGCTGTTCAGCACCAGCTGATCACGAACTAAAATTGAAACCAGCAATTGGTTAAAATTGGCTACCGCAAAAATGCAGGTTAATTAAAACGCAGACAACTGTGTTAATTGCAAATGTGAATATAGACTGAAACGTCACTCATGTTATGTTTTAGCCTATATGACTAGGAACCGCCGCATGGCGTGTACAGTTGGAAGACTTCATCCAAATTTTAGGCTTTGGCACACTATTGGCGGTGCATAGAGCTGTCATTTATTTAATTGTACATGTATTGTGACGGGAGCGGAAAAGTGGACCGGGGGAGCATGAAGAAACCAATGTGACGAGACAAAGCTAGGCTAGATGTAGCCTACTGACTAAATCAGTATATTACTGTGACGTGCTTTCTGTTCATGTCAAGGCAAAACATGACTTTCCACGCCAATAACATCTGGTTTGGCCATCAGTGTTCACCAAACTCTGTGCAAAGGAAACCATACAATGTAGCCTATATATATTTCCTCGTTTTAAGATTTTTATTGACTGTCAAAAATATGACGAAATGTAGGCAGTGTAAGCTATGTTTACAGCCTGCTTTCCCGGAGAAAGACTCGTCGCTATAGCCTGTGGATTGGGTGGCCCTTGGCCCCATAGGCCACGCGCTGTAATCCATTCCTACTCATAGTAGACTGCTCGGCCGATTTACCGCAACTAAAGGATACTGTTAAATTTCTGCACAATCCAGTGCTGCAAATATTTAAGGTCAACCAAAGGTGATCTCGATTAGCAAAAATATCAAATGTTTGCATTTGCTGATGTCTTGGTAGGCCTTCGCCTTATAGAAGGAACACAAGAAGAAATTGTTCGAAGACAGCCTTACGTAGTTTAATATGAGAGAACATATGAGAGAAAATGTCTGTCAACACTGCCTATTGAATATTGGGTCCCAACTCTTGTGTTCGACAAAAGCACCATACTGCCTCAGTGTATACTTTGCTTCATGGAAGTGTATATCACTTTTTTTTTTTGATTAGGCTAACTTGAATTCATTAAGTTATTTGTGTCTGTATTCAAACATTCGATCTACTTAGTTTTATTTTTATTTAGAGTAGTTTCTTGTTCATAAGTTGAAAAATAAAATAAAAATCCCACAGCAAAAAGGCAGGCTGGTCTGCCAGTGCTTCAAATACAGTATCCCATGATATTTGACTATTATTCAAGGATATACCGAGATAATGCGATTTATTCATTCAAATTCTATATTCCGTTAAAGCCCACATTATCGCAAATAGCCTAGACTGCATTTACATGATGTAAATTAGCACACAATCCATAAGCGTCTTTCAAGTGTTTCTTAAACACATAAGCTAATTTGACTGCTTGATACTGTTAGGCTAGACTACTCCACGTAGACCATATGCGTTCACTAAATACTGATGCAAAAAAAAGGAGTTGTTGGGGTGTATCGTTAATTGTTGGAGCTGTCCGTGGTGCTTAACATTAGTCCTTGGACAATTTCAGTTATAGGAGTGTTGCCAGCACGATAACGGCCCAAGTTCCGCTCTAAAAGCAAAGATCGTATCGCGACCGGAATATTGTACACTAATGTGATTGACATTAGGAAGTCATTTGTCACACAGCAGTTATCTGGACGCATGCATCATTTAAAATGACTGGCCATATCGGATACCTATCCATGCTTTCATTGTATCCGCCTGGCCAAGATTATTCCGCCCCTATGTAATAGCAGCGCACATGACACCCATAATCGTTGTCCTGATTCAAACATTGAATACACAGTTCAATGTCAGATGATGCCTTTTCATAATATGAGTAACAACAGTCGCGTTTCTTCTTGTAGACCGTCTACCTAGTAAAAAACCCTACAGTGGGTTCTGAGGCACTGATGTCATCTTGGTGCATTCATTCAATTGCTGTACAAGTTCGTGATCTGACTAGTAACGCTCGTGCACTTACCTTCCAAGGTGAAAGAGCGTTCTGCTTAAGAGCATTCCCCGTGCCAAACATTAGCTAGCCCTCCGCGCAACGGCAAGTAGCAGCTCTCCCAGTTAACGGCACATAAATGTCCCTGCAGTGGGCTATCCAGTTTATGTCCAGGACCCTGCGGATTCTTTTCAAGAGTTTACACCAAAGTCCCAAGTGTCCGTTCTGTCGTACTCCCGCTTACAGTTTCGATGCACGTCCACGCATATATGGTGAATCAACAAAAACAATCGACTAAGCCTTCCTCTTGCAGATTTTTTATTTTACGCACACACGGTGCTGAAGAAATATTATGTACATTTTGCCTTTTTGCTGGTTTGACGAATGACAGCCGTTTTGGAATACAAAGACAGGGTATAAACGTTGTGGAGGATGGATGCTGCTATGCGAGCGTGTTGAATGTTCTCTTGATAGTGATTTACAGAGCAACACGAGCCAGGCAGTTGTCCCCTCGGTCCTAAAGAACGCAATCTGCTATTGCGACAGGACGGAACTTGCCACAGTGCTAAAATTATCTGAGATATTCCTCAATTACCCTAAATATAGCATTTTTTTGTTTGTTTTAGTTTTGTATGTATTTTAGTCTGATTTTAAACTCAAATTTCAACACTAGGCTGCACCGTTGAAGCGGTCTATTTTAGATATCGGCAGTTAACCGTTTCAGGAAACAGACAACGCACTCGTTAGCCAAATTACATTTTACAGTAGTCTATACGAAGGAGATAATTTTCGTGTCAAGCAGAAGAACGCTTCCAGAAAAAAGTACCTTGAGGGGAAAAAGACCACAGGCTGTTTCGTACTTATACATTTTTTTGTATTATTCCGCTTTGTCATAGTTCAGATCTGGCTAAACTTGAAAAATTCTCGCCAACCTCAAGGCGAACAGCCGAGGTGATGCTGACACGCGCAGCAATGCCATCGTCAGTGCCCAAACTATACCGTGCTTTCAAGTTCCAAATGCTAGAAGGCGAGCTTGCGTAAGCTTCCATTTCGTCATACAATGCAACACTGCCCCCTAATGAGCACTGATAATTTAGTCTGCCGCCCCTTAAATTACCTGGGACCAATGTGGCAGCGGGATAGCAGTAATATAAACAGTAATCTACAAACCACCAAACATCTCAAATTCGTGTTACTTTCTTTAAATTCGTGTTACTTTTTGTTAAAAAAATTAATAATTAAAAAAATTAATTATTATTATTATTATTATTATTATTAATAATATAATAATTTTAAATCACATTTAAAGATCCACCTTTTTTCTCTTGCTTTTAGTGCAGTTTGAGGTTGCCCTACGGTTTTCTCCACCCTTAATTTATTTAGGTATTTTTAACATCCTCTCACTGCGTTTTAAATCTGTTGCATGGCCTTATTCAGTCTTTCTTAAATTGATTTTATCCTGTACTTTTGTCCTCTTACTCCTTATTCTTTTTATTTTTTATGTTGTATTGTTAATACATGTATTGTATTGTGATGTAATTTTGTTGAGGTTTGCTGTATTGTATTGTAGTGACTGGAAAGCACTTTGGCACAACTCCTGTTGTTTTTAAATATGCTATACAATTAAAAGTGACTTGACTTGACTAATAATAATAATAATAATAATAATAATAATAAAGAAACTATTGAATAATTTAAAGGCATTTAAATAATTATTTCACATATCTGAAACTGAGATAATTGGGAGACAGTTTTTACAGCTCCTCAATATTGGGGGGACACTCGAGTGGTTTTGATAAAAACAGTTTATGATTAGCACGCACATCACCACAGCGAAATGAAAAGAATTCACATTTTCTTGTTTCTTTCCTGTGTATTTTTTCTTCTGGATTAGGTCTTTATATAGTCTTTTTTTTTTTTTGGTAATTGTAGACTGTGAAAATAAGTTTTATGCCCATTTTCTGAGCATGGTACTGGAAAGGATGCTCTAATTTCGTGTTATTAGCATAATTTGATGACAGTTTGGCGGTTCATTCATATAAAAATGGCCATTAGTGCTGTTTGTGCCATGATTGTTTTTTAGTGAAACTTCTTCACATAATGTTTTCACTTTATAATACCTTGGGGACCAAAACCAAGCAGGATATTTCAAGTATGGTCTACGTACTGTTAGGAATAGTTTTACCATTCCCCTTTGACTTGTATTCGGCCATTTTGGTTCTGCACCTGTTCTTATTCGTTGTCAATGTGTTTTCTAAATGCCCTTAGCAACCAGCACAGATGCATATTTATTTGGCTCTCATAGTAATTTGCATTCAGTTGTTGGAAAATGTCCACACGTTGACAGCAAAGTTATTGACCAGATCAGGCCAAGTTGTTACTTTGTTTCATTTTCCATCATATGAGCAAAATCTTGTTATATTCAAGCTCCTATTTGCAACTATAATGTACACCGTTACGATTTTGATTGTTTTATTTTGCGCAGTGTGTATGTTCACTCGTTGGACCTTAAAATTACTTTCACAGAAATCAAGTCCCCAGATGTTTGGATGTGGAATTACTTGTGGAGCATTGTGTGTTATTTGTTGCAGGAAATAAATTTAAGCTCTCCTCGGAGAGCCATCAACGACACTAAGTGGCTGTGAAGATTCTGAGTGAAGAAAAACAGCTGCATTTTTAAAACTATTGTCACCATTTCTGAATTGTATTTCTTAGTTTGTTTCCTATCACCACCCCCCCCCCCCAACTCCCACCGACAAAAAAGAAACAGAAACTGTTAAGTTTGAAACTGCACACATTATTTTTCTTTTCCCACTTACTGTACAAAGTAATTTGCATTGCCTCTGTGTTTGTACATAAACAGTGCATCGTTTTCCTGTTATTGGCATGTAGTGATATCCTGATGTGTGCGGGATATTCACAAAATATAAGGCCTACCATGCCATATTATCATATTTCATTATGCGTTATGTCTGTTCAGGCTGTTCATTCATATAAAAAAATGGCCAGTAGTGCTGTTTGTGCCATGATTGTTTTTTAGGGAAACTTTTTGACATAATTCGCCCAAAATCCCTTCCTCTGCAACAGCCCCTGCCCATTTTTCAAAAATAAACATTTAAGCAGACTCTGCAGCTAGTTGTGCAGTGCCGAAATTACAGCATGAAAATGCACATTTTTTTATTTTTCATTGCGTGATTTTTTCTAATAACTACCCTGAAATAAGCACACTTGTGTACAGGCTGGAGTTAATCTATCCATTATTTTCTAGCACCTCTAAAAAAAGAGCATTGTGTATTTGTTGAACCAGAATTCATTGTCCGGACTAACTGACTTAATGTTTATCAAGGTTAAATTATAATGCCCTTTGTTTAGGAGACTAATTGTTCAACTGTCTCTGTTGCTACACCTGTCTATATACTAAACTATTGGTGTGAATATGCTACATCAAATGCTCTTTCATGTTTCCACTGTGGCAATGAAGGTTATCTTTAAAGATCAATTTTATTTTAAATGTAATTTTTTTTTTAACTGATCAGAAATTTCAAACGTCAACTGAGGTGCTACACACATTGGACGTCATATATTATTTCCCTGTCGAATCTCTGACGTCAATTTACATCCATTTCAGTGTAATTCCTTCATTTGCTGGTGCCATTGTACCATTCATTGTCCCAAAAGGTTGTGAGCTCCATAATTGTTATCAAGAAGGCATCCAAAAGTCTTCTTTTAACACACCCCGGCTTGTCCTTGGCAAGTTAAATAGATAGAAATTGCTCTTTTCTAGAATCGTCCAGCTCTTTTGACCTTTCGGAAGAGCAACCGAAGTTTTGGAACTGCATTTTGTGTTCATGTCGAAGGTATTTTTCACTCAGTCAGTCCCGCTTAGACTTTGGTTCACTTGACGCCCTATGAAATGTCAACGACCTTTTTCCACTATCCTGGAGAGTGCAACTGCTTTCTTTTCAGGGAGCATTTTTTTTTTTGTATTTCCTTCGGTTGGTCGGTGTGAGTGTGTTTCCTTTGTTTCTCTTGTTTGCAGGCATGGTTGTACATCCGTGCCCATATCACTGTCTAGGGAGAATGTGAATTTAAATTTAGAGCTGGTACAATTTTAAAACTAAATCATTTAATGAGGACCTCTGGGAAATAATTATGTGGGCGTGTTTAGTAAGCATTTCATAGCTGTAGTCTTCTGTATTTATTTACAGCATGTCTCCCTTTGTTATAGAAACAATATGTGTTCCAACAAGGTTACAGGACAGAAACTTAATTTAGAGGACAAATGATATAGACAGACAGACAGACAGATGGGTATAAAGATAGATAAATAGATAAATATAAATAGGTCTATGGGGTGTAAGACAAAATGAGTAAAATGCATGTTTTTTCCTCCTTGTAGATGCTCTCATTCATTCACCAGTTGAGCGCTCACAGACATGAGTCTTGCCAGCATCCAGTGGACCAGTGGGATCAGCTGCGATGTGATTAGGTACTTTCACTCTGGCTGATTGAAATACTCCAGTCACTGGCGGCAGTATAGCACAGTGGGTAAGGAACTGGGCTTGTAACCGAAAGGTCACAGTTTCCATTCCCCGGTAGGATACTGCCGTTGTACCCTTGAGCAAGGTGCTGAACCTGGATTGCTTCAGTATATACCCAGCTGTGTAAAATGGATGCTATGTAAAAAAATGCTATGTAATAGTTGTGTAAGTCACTCTGAATAAGCATTAGCATCTGCTAAATGCCTGTAGTGTAATGTAATGTAGCTGTGGCCAGTGGTCCCACTCAGTTGGTTGTGGCATTGCCCAGCACCACTGCCAGCCATTCACAACTGTCAACTGTTCTACATTTTGAAATTTGACTTTTTACCCTACTGTTTTATTAGGTTTTACTGACTTTTTACTGCTTCATTACTTTATTAGTTTTATCATGTTTGTTTGTGTTTTACTACCCTTGTGTATTATTATTATTACTATTATTATTATTATTATTATCATAAAGACCGTGTGATAATATAATTAACATCATAAACAGCTGTTTTTCAATATAGTCTTCACAGCTTTTGATCTTCTATATAAATCTTTCTGCAGGTTTTTAATTGGTAATGTCTCTTCACACACACTTTATTTCTTTCTTGCACCTTTGAATATATATTAACTGATGATTAATATACAGTACAGTGTGAGGAAATATTCTGTCAGTGATTGATTTAACCCATGGCAAAACTCAACATAGTTCATAGGGAAAAAGAGATTAAAGAAAGCCAAGCTCCCTTAAGGTAGAAACATTTACATTTTGAGTTGTACTACTGACTGAATGGTTGTTGAAGCTAACAACCAAAATATATTTGTTAGAGGACACAGAACTGTGCACGCAGAAACAGAAAACACAGAACGCTTCTCTTTATGAGAACTGACACTTTAAGGAATAATTGGAGACTATCAGAGGGCTGTTGAAGATATTACATAAATATTTCACTCAATGATTTCTGGATAATGGGCAGGGTTTGATGTACTGCTGAAATTCGCTGGCGTTAAAAATCCAGTATACTTCAACGGAGGTGTAATATATTCGGCACTGTGGTGACCCTCTGGGACGGAGAGAATAGGCTGATTCTCTCCTTCAGCTCCCTGCATCGATTTTTCTAACTTTTCAAAGAATGTTCTATCGTGAGGCGAGAACAGAGCGTCCAGACAAATCCAATCATCCCTGTCTCTGGGGGAATGTTGGGACTAGACGGGGGATGTGTACATGTTTGGCTACCGTACTGAGTCTCTTTCTGGGGGGTTTTTTTTTTTTCATGTTTTCCATAACCCATGAACTATGACATATTAAAAACACACAAGAGCAGTCAGAGATGGAGGAATATTCCTGTTTTGTAGCTTTTTGTCTGACAGACCACAGCCATCCTCTGACCTCTTTAATCAGTCACTGGCACTGTGACCACCAGTCCCACACATCAGTTTCAGTCGATTTAAAATTATGACCAGAGTGCGAATTAAGGGGGTGGAACAAGGGGGAGTTTACCTGCCTCCTCCGCTTGATGAACTCCCCAATCCCCCCCCCCCACCCCCATGCTTGTCTCTCAGTTATATGTAATAATAAATCCCAAACAACAAGTGAAAGTTGATGCTTATACTTACAGTTTATATACTTACAGTTTATACTATGTTGTTCGGTTTTAAATGCGCTTGGTGATCGCTGCTCACACACCCAGCCCTCTCTCCCGTCCGCTTTTGCTGTCGTCACCACCACCCCACTGGTCCATGAATAACACCCCCCCGCCCTCCCCCTTTCTGGTTTTTTCACAATTCACGCCCTGATTATGACTGCCAGGTGACCCTGCCTGACGTACCTGTCGCCTAGTGTACCTGTCGCCTACTGTGGTGTTGTGTCACAGGAGAAAAGGGTTATAGCACTTCAGGAAAAAAAAGGGTCATAGCAGAGCATTAAAGTCAGATGTCGCACGGGCTGAACGAAACCTCTTGTTCACGTCTTTGATCTCTCGAAGGTTCAAAAGGAAGATGCAAATAAAAGGCGGCAACAGGGACTAACGTCCAATCAACTGAAAAAGTGCCGCCATGCACCGTGCTGGCTGTTACTCTGCCATCATGCTGATCTCCATCTGAGCCTCTCTGAAAGGCCTAGCACTACATTTCCCAGAATACCCTAGAAAAATGCGGATGGATCGAATGTTAAGTACTCTGTGGACCGTCACCATCTTAAATATAGCTGCGAGCAGAGATCCTGTGGGCCAAGATAAAGCAGTAGCATCCCCTGAACAAAATCATTTATCTAGTGTACTGTGCAGACAGATGAATTTCTGTATTTGGTAGCTTTTTTGGAAATGTTTGCTTTGCTAATGGAAGCCATATTGTTTAACATATGGCTGTAAACCCCTAATGGACAAATATGATAACAGGAGAGGTACAAGCAGACAAGCCGGGGCCTTAATTCATATTTGATTGCTCTATCTTGGATTGAGTTATGCTCAACAGCATATTATGCACAAACACAAATTGCTTACCAAGTCATTAGACTTATTGGGCTGCTGTTTGGTTTGGCATTTCAATTTTGTCAACCTGTCCTTAAAGAAAATGAAGTTTCACACAGCATGAAAAAACATAGTCTATAATTTATGCCATTTTAAGTATTATGATGAGCCATAGTGTTTGACATAGACACTTGTAATATATACAGTTGGTGAATGGAAGGCTAAACACATCGTGGCTAATTTAATGCTATATATAATTCAGTCATTCCTCATTTCTGAGTGATGAGCGCTTTATTAGTGAGTGATATGTTAATGATATTGTATCGACTGAAGGTGCTCTGTGTTTCAATGTTTATTTGCTATAAACTGTAAGATTACAAGGTCAATCTCAGTCTGAGTGTACTAGAATATCATGATCAAGTGCTTCAAATGTGCTGCCATTTCAACAATAATGGACAAATATTGCATGCTAACCGTGGATAAAGTGTTTTGTCGAGAGAGGAATTTTGGTTCATGAGAACATACTAATTCCAGAAATCTGAATGAGAAGAAACGACTGAATCTGAGGTGAAGCCGGGTGACTTGCTACGGCAGGTGCACGGCCCTTGGTGCAGCTCCCTGCTTCCTTGTGCGAGTCGTTCACTGGACCGTGGTGACAACAGATCTTTTCCCCCGGGGGTTCCTCCCTCGGTCGAGTGACCGGAGATGCTCCTCTCCGTTGAGGGCCTTCAAGGACAGTGCTCGAGTCAAATCTCAAGCAGAAACAAGCCGTCGCCCTCGCCATGCATGCTGAAGACACTTTATTTGGGAGCGGAAAGTCGATTTTTCATTTTGAACGCAGAATGTTTGGCCAGCCACGCTGATTGGCGTTGTTATTTCAACAATTTTACCAGAATCCATTGTAGAACAAATTGCATCCTCAATTTTAAATATTCCCACAGTCGTATTTGTAGACAGAGGTAGAAAATCCAGGTCAGAACGCAAAAGTCCCCTCCAATATTTTTGTTCCAATCACCTGCATTAGTATAATTATTCAGCCAGGAGATGGAACTAATTAGTGAAATCAGCTGGCTGAGCCCACGGGTGGAGGAAACACTTGGCAAGACTTTTGCTTTCCTTTGGTACTCTTGCAGGCCTGTCTCTTCACCGCATTTTTTGGCAGTTTGAGAGAATGCCGACATGCATGTGGTCCTAAGCAGACATTACTGCCTGAGCGTCCGCCATTATTCATCCTTGGCAGAGCGGATGTTAACTACAGTGTCATAAAGATATGGTTCACTACATGCAAATGCCAAGCAGGAGTTGTATAAAAATGTCTCCGGGCTTACAAAGGCTGATGTGACAGTTAAATTGGACCCTGTGTCTTCCAGCGTGACCAGGGTTCCTCAACGTGATTTATGATGAACCATCTACAATTCATGTGTAGTGATATTCCACACTCTGCTGAACATTGCTAAATAAATATTAGGCTTGAAGGTTACTCTGAAATGGCTTGTGCTATGGTCAGGGCATATCCTGGAGAACAACAAGTGTGTGTAAGTGTTTTTTTATTTATTTATTTTTTTTTAAGGACTGAAAGAGGACTGCACAGTATTCTTGCTTCTGGACTAAAATAAACAACAGAATTTGCATTAAATTCACACAAAGGTATCACTCCAGGTGCAACAATTTATTTTTTCAGTAATAAAAATTCAAACATACTTGCAGCCATATTAAGTGCTGATGCAAACAGAGGTACTGCCCCCCCCCCTCCCCAATCACCCTCCGATTCCCATCTGAGACGAACAAAACTGTTACATTCAGCTTTCCAGTCGCCTCAGGGTCAAAACGATAAGAATTGATGCAGGAACCCAGCAGCACCCAGAGGATCAGCACTACCGCATTTTATAATGAAGCTGCATTTTGTTTCAGCCCTGCGACTGAACTGCCTCAATTTTAATGCACAATTTCAAACCACATTACTTTGTATTCAGGCCAAAATTTGTCATCACTGTAGCAAATTCCTTTCATCTACACAGTTGCCAGCACAGATACCTGTGAGCAGTTTCTGTTCATTTTGGGACACCGAATTCTGGGAGCTAGTTCAGAGCTTGAGAAGCCAGAATCCTTTCTAAATTTACTTTGAAGCAGTTCTCATTAGTCAGGTTGTTTGATTCACTACATAAATATTCATTTAGATAGAGAGTTGAAGGCATGGGCTTTGAACTATATGAAACAAGACCAGGTTAAAACCTAGTATATGGCAGGACCGAACCGGCCTACGTCACAGACATGTGCGATGTAACTTTACCACTCAGTCAGTCAGTCACAGACATTCGCGTTTGTAGGGCTGGCCCCGCTCTTGCGGTCCAGCCAAAAAGGATAATTCTGAATACATACTTATGCTATCACCTCATGACCAAAGGGTTTATTTCATATTAATAATCTTCTACATAGTATCATGAGGACAGATGCAGTGCTTGAGCAGTTCATCGTTCAATTGATCTACTGAAGAAGCTAACAAATCCCTGTGTTAATTGTGAAATACTGAAAATGACATTGAGGTGAACAATTGCTATTTTTCATAAACAATTTCCCCCTTTTTTCTCTGCAGTTTGGAGTCATTCCCTCAGAACACATGGAAGGACCCAATAACCAAAGTGTAGCTCCTCTGGGGAACTAGACTGTTGGCCAGTTACCGTCTTACATACAACAGTCCAACAGTAATACAAGCAGCAGACTGGAAGACAGGCATATCTCTGGCAGTCTATATGCACATGTGGGGTCCTGGCATGTTGTTGGGAAGAAAAACTCTAATGAAATACATTGATAACCCCATGAACCCTCGGTGACAAAAACATTAACCTGGCAGGACAATGTCAATGACTCCCAATCATAGCGTGCAAATTTAATGGCCCAGATTGAACCCATATCCCAATTATGCAGGCTACTGTACAGTAATGCGTTATGAGGCCATATAGGTTCATGTGCTAATGTTTCAATTTCTGGTGGTCGGTGTTTCATAACACAAATTAAAGCTTCTCCATAGGTTCCTCTTATAATTACTCGGCCTCATCTTGGTTCCATGTTGGATTTAGCTCTGTTGCGGGTTCAGCTCAATGTATAATTAGTCCCCTGGCTGTTACGTTCTCCTTCCCCACTTCCTGAAAAGTGCGTTGGATTAACATGGAGGTGGAGGGAGCCAATGGGAATGCTGACATTCACAAGCTGAAGTGTTTCTATTGGTCTCTGTTACATGTGCTTTGTGTGTGACTTACTTAAACCAGAGATAATTCACTGGAAGCGTGACATACTTTACAATCTTTGGCATGCACAATGGGTAAAGCTGTGCACTTTTATTTTTTTTCAAGAAACTGAAAATTCAACATTCATTAGCTTCTTATGCGCTGCGTGTGGAGGTGATACACTCTCTCTCAGTTTGCATAGTGAAAATGAACAATTATTCTTTATACTAGAACAGACTACCCACTTCATATATATGGTTGTTGAAACTATTACAATACAGGCATTTGGTGTGATTTACAATTTTATGAAACAAAACAAGAAAAACAGGATTTAGAGAAAGCAGAGCTGACTGGTTTACAGCCGGCTGCCGGGGCTGGCATGAAGACCAGCTGCCACCTAGTGGTGTGCTCAGGAACTCCTTGCAGAGGATTGGGGTAGTTAACTTTCAGTGTTTAAAAAAAAACTTCGGCGATTGGGGGTGTGCCGAGGTGTGTTCATTACCATATTTAGAATAATGCCTTTGACTTGTATAACCTGAAATCACCATGAATAAATATCGCAAATGCCAAATTAAAAAAAAATATGTTAATTTTATTCCTGAGAGAAGCCAAAAATAAAACATCTGGGGGCATGTGGTACTGGGTGTTATGACCAGAACCTATTCTTAGGGCTGGACTAGATAGAGCATGTTGCACTTCAAATATGAGCAAGAAAGAAATGAAATTATATTTCTCACAACCCGCTTGTGCTGCATGTCTATTACAAATGGGATAGAACTTCTATGCCATTTGTAATAGCAACAATCGTAATGATAATTACCATAATAATTTCACATTTATTATGTGCCAAAAAGGAAAGAAGAGTTGGTGGAAGTGGATGTTTATTTTTTACAATAAATAGTAAATGAATGACTGTTTACAGTATATGTTGGCATAGATGAATAGTCCAGTCCTGATGGGTTCTAATCATCAGGATTATATTAGCGATAATATTATGTATATGTACATTGATGACCTTCCAGAATTACATTCAGCAGATGCTCTTACCCAGAGAACCTTAACATGTCAGAGGATATTTTGCATCCACCTGAATTATACAAACAACGTTTGCAGACCACTGGGTGCATGTGAAACATCATTATAATATTACAAGTTTACTTATGTCAACCTTAATACAAATACAAAATATAACACAAATCAAATACATAATTCTACTTTATTAAGCATGTGATACAGTCATATAGCTAACATTCATATAAAACCATAAAGAACGCTATAGAGATCCTAAATCCTTCTTGTCCTTACATAAATAAAGGTGCAAAATAAAAATCTAAGATGATTTTTTTTATAGTCATAAGATTATTATGACTAGTCAGAAGATTTATAAGTCCTGCAATGACATCATGCCAGGATGAAGACCCTTGTCTCAGGCCGACCAACGATTAGACTCCCTCAATTTTTATTAATAAAATATTTATTTTGTAGCTCAAATGAAGCGGAATTTTAACAATTTCGACCAATCAGTTTGAACAAGAGAGGGTGGGCTTGTCATTTTTTAAAATTATACCTCCAACACTCTAGGTGGCAGCTGCGTGCTACCTAAGGATAGTCTCCTATGATAAACCTTTAACGCCAGAAGAAGAAAACGGAAACCTGCCAACCTGCCTGCTTGTCAGGGAAGGTTCAACTTGTACCACTCAGAGGCAGCGAAAATATTTCCAGGCTGGGAAACGATACTTTACTACGAAGACGGAAACTCCATCGATTGAGGGGGAAAAAACTGAAAAAGAGGAGACCCTGTAACACTGGAGGTGGGTAAAACGTTGCTTCTGTAAATCTAGGGGTGTTGCCAGGCCGCGCCGACTCTCCGGCGTCTCTAGTTAACAGGCTAGCTAGATGAAGAAAGGCGCAGGCGAACAGTTACTTCTGTAGGGGTTCAGGTATAAACAAGGCCGTGTTAAAAAAATGTAACTGTAGTGTCACTACAACTTTGTGAACTTCGCTATTCAAATCTGGCAGGTTTATTTACTAGCCAGGTTTAGAGAACTTGAGCTGACTCACTACTCTTCTGATGCAATAAGAGATGGAATAAGGGCAAGCCGTACTAGCCCCCTAGTTAGCTGTAGCGATGTTAGCTGTTAGCAGCTGAAGCTAATTAGCCTGGTGGTATATGTGTTCAGCCAAGACAAGAGGCGCAAGCTGGATTGAATTCTGACAGTATGTTCGCCAACTACGTTTGCTACCCAGCTAACTAATAGGCATGATGTTTAATATTGCAGTGCGTCAACACGTGCGTAACATGGAGAGTCGTTAGCCAAATCAGCGAACGGGTTTAGTTTGGTTGCGAGCTAGACTAGCTGCGTGGCTTACAAGTTCAGCAGCGGCATATGTCACCTCCTTGGTGATTATAAACTACTAGACTATTTAGCTATCGATGGCTAGCAAAGCTGTAGTCTAACGTTAAACGCAATACGTTCAATTCGTGGCGTGATGGCTAGTTAGCTTGATAGCTGACTGCGGTATATGCTATTACTTTGAGATAGTTAGGCTACCATAACGGACTCACCGGCGATAATATTTAGGCTAGTAGTCTATAGCCGTCTGATGTCAAATCTGACAGTGTTAGAGTCTCGTCTCTTAAGTCTAGACTAGTCTAATGTCAACTTGGAAAACGGGACAGAGTGAATCAGATTAGGCTAGTCCAGTCTAACGTTTTGCTAATTAAATCTTTATCTCCTGGCACGTGTAACTCTGTTAACGCATCAACAAACTACACTAGTTTAGCTAGTTAGCTCGCTAATTCATAATTTGTTTTCATTTCCGCGAGGGTAATTTAGCTAGCTAACGAAAAGCCGATTGTTTTATAATCCTAGCTAGGTAGCTGTCGATAGATGATGTTACTACAGTGAACGAGATACTTGGTGTCATTTAGACACATTAATGCTGCTACTAGTGCTAATCTACCTAGCTAGATAGCTAGCTACGAACTGTCACATTGTAGTTTTTAATCATAGTGGTGCTACTAGCGAACTATTTCAGTGTCACGACAGTAATTGTTTGCTTATTTAAATATCAGTTTGCTAAGTACTTTTTAATTTAAGGGGTGCCAACTTAATCACCATCTAAAATTATTTGATATAATTTCTAAATTAGCTAACGTCAGCTGTCAGGGGTGACGCTTATTTCTGGTTTTGGCACCGAGGAATATGGCTCAGAACAGAAGCAAAAGTAGGTTGTTGTAGCAAGCCTACTTAGATCGCTTAGATCTACACTAGATATCTAGTTAAGTGCACCAAAACTGGACAGACACATTATTTTGATATCTAAGTCTGTTAGGCTTAATATTTCAGATTTAATCGGTACAAACAAATTTTCTGCTAAACGGAAGTGCAAGAATACTACGTGTCATTGCATTATTTGAATTATTTTCTGGGACACTTCTGGGCGTGCGTAGCTTGTCGGTTGAAACTGATATTCTAGAAAATCCAGTGGTTCCGTTTATTAAATAACTGACCAGTGTCAAACGATCTATATTATTTAACGGTGTTTAATATTAACTCTAAGATTATCTCTTTTTTTTTAAAGATAGTTTTCTGAAACTGCGCCCCTCTTAAACGGTTACTTTGCATTTCTCTGGGTTCCTAATACGTTTCAGCTTTTGACTGCAGACTACTCTTTGTGACTTCGTAGTGGACTACGTTCTTGAGTTATTAGCGGTCTCCCCTGTGTTTCTCTATGTAAACCCACAAATTGAATTTAACTCTTGCTAACTCTGACTGCTTGAGATTACAGTTGGGTTCAGCTCCTAAGTACTGACTTGACGTCTCAGAACCATTGCAAGCATGTTTTGGAATTGTAAGCATTGGACAGCTTTTATTGCTAACATGAAAAACAGCGGTAGCCTTGAGCTCCAAGCTTGATTCCGTCCAGTCTATTGTGACACCCTGCGGGAAACATCGTTTCACTTGCCTGCTTGCCTGACGACATCACAGAATTTGAGGACTTCCAGGAAATAGCTATGCTGTTTTGAAAACTTGTCATTTATGTTTTATTGCTTGTCGTACACTTAGTGCTTTTGGTAATTTTGCACTTGATGCCTGGGAATTTCAACAGCCAAGACTGGGACTGTTGCTTCTATAACTAGGAGAAGCATGCTGACTTTCTGGTTTTAAAAAAAGATAGAACTTCACAAAAATAGGCTCCGTCTTGAAGCATTTCCTGGTTGCTGATTAGTTACATTCTGCTATCAGACAGTATTGAGGAACCAAGATGGAAAGGGTCTTAATGTTAATTAGGTAAAGGACTGTCATAGTCTGAAGTCTGTCCTTCAGCCTGACCCATTTTCTCATCTGTTTTTCCCATACAGAAACAACTTCCATTTATCAGTTTTCAAATTGGTGAATTGTTTGTCCCCACAAACTGGTCATATAACCAATGGCTTGATACTTCAGATATGTCAGTTTTGATTTGCATAGAGAGACATATAACTCCTAATGTAACTACTACACCTCCTCAACAGTCGGTCTGATAAACCTTGTTTTTTCACCTATGGACAGTGTACGCTACGAGTTGTCTTGTGTTCATGCTGCTGGACACCTCAGAGAAATGGATAAGTAACTGCTTTTAGTGTACAACAGTCAGGGCTTCATTCTGAACACCCTACACACCAGCCAGACCTCTCCGTTCTGCCACCTCTGGACGCTTGGCACCTCCCCCTCTTCGTGTCTGTACTTCCCGCTCCCGTCTGCTGTCTGTCCTGGCCCCTCGCTGGTGGAATGACCTCCCCGTGGCGGTCAGAACAGCAGAGAATCTAACTACCTTCAAACGCAGACTAAAGACTCATCTCTTCAGGCTGCACCTCTCCCCACCCCTCCCTAGCCTATAGTTTAGCTCAGTGTACCTAGTTAGGCTAATTCGAGCATGTTAGTTTATTTGGCAGGATTGTTTGTCTGATTCTGATTAGGAAATTGATTTCAGTGCTAGTTTGTACTTGGCAGGATTGTTTGCTGAACAGGTTACTCTACAGGGTTGGAGTCCTGATCTATGTGGTCACTTCTGGCACTATGATCTTTACTTTGCTCTAGTATGTTTCTTTTGCACCTCTGCACCTGGAACTAATGCACTTGTTGTACGTCGCTCTGGATAAGAGCGTCTGCTAAATGCCTGTAATGTAATGAACAAGATGTTCAATTCTCTTCTAGGTCCCTATAAGTTTTTAAAGAGAATTTTGGAACCAGGGCTTCCATGACTCTGTTTTTCTCCCTCACATTGCACACTAGTTCATTCCAACCAAAGCGTGCAGCTATGTAAGTGTAATGATGTGTTGATTTATCGTTTGTACTCATTTATAATTTACACTGATATGGCCTGTGAGCACATTAAATCAGAAATACATTTGTGTGTCCCCAAGGATGAGTTTAGGGCATTTGTTCAAGGACTTGCTAATCAGATGAGTTCTCTAAATTAATGCATTAATTTTCCTGCAGAGTGTACTCTGTTCTGTGGCAGTTCCTTTGACAAGGAATGAACAGGATAATGGGATTGATATATTTCTCCCACCATTGCACCAAAATGGCCAGTTAAGATTTATATCGAATTGCAGTGAGCCGAGACTGTTACATTAGACTGCGTTTCCCTTGAACTGACCACGGAAGCACTCGTGATTGTGAATGCATGTTTTCAGCAACTTTAGCGGACTGGATTGGTTGGATTAAAAGAAAAACGTACATAGGGCACTTAATTATAGGCTATTTTATTGTTCTCGAAGAGGTGTTGCGATCTTAATTTTCTCGTCAGTGACTGCTCTAGCTGGCCGAATCGAGGTCAGTCTCGGCACCGTTAGCGGCCTAGCTGCGGTCAGTGGTAGTAGCTTGGTTGGGTTTCGGGCGTGAAGCCCCTTTACCCTTGAGGGGCGGGAGTTGAAGGGCGTGCCCCATCACTGAAAGGGGCGTGTTTTTGACACCGTGCCTCTCTCTCTCTCTCTCTCTCTCTCTCAGCGACCATGGTGGGCGAACGCCGTAATGGCAACCTGCTGGTGCAGCTGGGCCCCAAGCTGCAGGCCTACCCGGAGGAGCTGATTCGCCAGCGCCGCACGCATGACGGGCAGACGGAGTACCTGATTCGCTGGAGCCTGCTCACCGTGGACGACGGGGGCGGCTCCGGGGGCGGGACCAGCGAGGCGGGCGGCGGCGGCGGCGGGGGCGGGGGCTCGGGCAGCGGGGGCTCCTCCTCCGGAGAGAGCAAGACGGAGAACATCCTGATGTGGATGTCCACGGAGGACGTCTACGCCAACTGCCCCACCCTGCTGGGCAAGCGCAAGACGGACGTCCAGCGGCCGCTGCAGGAGGAGCGGCCCAGCAGCGAGTTCCCGTCCGACGTCACCTTCGACGAGGTGGAGCTCTCCGACATGAAGGACGACGTGAAGAACCTGGTGCGCCGCGCGCGCAAGCAGATGACCAAGAAGAGCGACCTGGGCATCAGCATCACGCACACCATCCACGTGCTGAGCGCCTACGCCAGCATCGGCTCGCTGGTGGGCGTCTTCAAGGAGACGGGCGCCCTGGACCTGCTCATGGAGCTGCTCTGCAACAAGGAGCGGCAGACCCGCCGCAGCGCCGGGAAGATGCTCCGCGCCCTGGCCTCGCACGACGCCGGTAAGCTGGCTCTCTGTTTGTATCGCTGGCCAATCACGACGCAGGTAAATCCTGTCTGTGTTTATCGCTGGCCTCGCACGACGCCGGTAAGCTGGCTCTCTGTTTGTATCGCTGGCCTATCACAACACAGGTAAATCCTGTCTGTGTTTATCGCTGGCCTATCACGACGCCGGTAAGCTGGCTCTCTGTTTGTATCGCTGGCCAATCATGACACAGGTAAAGGCTCTGTTTCTGTCGCTGGCCTATCATGACACAGGTAAATCCTGTCTGTGTTTATCACTAGCCTATGACGACACGGGTAAGCTGGCTCTCTTTTTGTATCGCGGGCCTACCATGACACGTAAATCCTGTCTGTGTTTACCGCTAGCCTGTCATGACACGGGTAAGCTGGCTCTCTTTTTCTATCACTGGCCTATAAAGGCTCTTGCTCTCTGTAGCTGGCCTATCACAATGTAGGTAAAGGCTCTTGCTCTCTGTAGCTGGCCTATCACAATGCAGGTAAAGGCTCTTGCTTTCTGTAGCTGGCCTATCACAGCACAGGTAAAGGCTCTTGCTCTCTGTAGCTGGCCTATCACAATGTAGGTAAAGGCTCTTGCTCTCTGTAGCTGGCCTATCACAATGTAGGTAAAGGCTCTTGCTCTCTGTAGCTGGCCTATCACAATGTAGGTAAAGGCTCTTGCTCTCTGTAGCTGGCCTATCACAATGTAGGTAAAGGCTCTTGCTGTCTGTAGCTGGCCTATCACAGCACAGGTAAAGGCTCTTGCTCTCTGTAGCTGGCCTTATCTAGTGAGAGGATCCTGCGGTGTTCACACATTCAGTACTAGAGGTCATTAGCAATGGCTTCTCTTGCCCCCTCTTATTGCTTCATAGTAAAGAGCAGTTTGAACTTTGAATCTTTGTTTTTTCTCTCTGGTTCTCCTAGCACAGTGTAGGTCAAGTAAAGGGTAACTTCTTTACTTCTCTCTCTCCCTGCATTCCTCCTCCTTCCTTTTTAAAGGATAAACTGTATTTGTTTTTAAATGTTTTTATACTTGGACCCATTTTTCTGAACTATTTGCTCCATGCGTATCGGTAATGATGATAATTTTGTCACATCTTTCTTTGTGGAGCTTTGGTCACCCTGAGAAGCGCTCCTCTCTGCTTCACAGTGCAGTCTAATGTGGCCCACGCAAACGAGCCTCGAAATGCCCATAAAATAACCTCCCTCAAAATAGCAACTGTGTAGCCTGAGGGGGACATTCATTTATGTAATTCCCCAGTCATTACCGGGCATTTGGTGTTTCAGCTGACAGACTGCTGTTCAGTGGAAGCAGACAACATTGTTCTGAACCACGGCAAGCAGAGAACTGTGAAACATGCTGCCAAGGAAGTTACTGTAGTGAACGACCCTTACAACGCAAACCCCCCACCCCCCACCCCGTGTGCATTAATACAGCCTGCTGACGTGCAAATTGGAGAGTTATTCTATAGTGCAAAATAGTATCAAAAATGAAGCTTTTATCTGGTGGAAAACCAGCTTTCCAAAGCATTTCAAGGCTTGTTTGTGTGGCCCCATTACACTGCATGGCACAGCAGAGTGGAGCAGTTGTCCAGGTGTCCAACGCTCTGCAAAAAAGGAAACTGTGCCAAAATTATCGTTAGTGATCCATATGTTCGGAAAATGGGTCCAAGTCGGGGGGGGGGGGGGTTAAAATTAACCTTTAACCCTTTCCTTTCTCTTCCTTTCTCATTGCATCTCCATAAAGGGCATGTTGAAGTTATCCTCTCTTGGTTCTGTTGTGTCACCTCAGCCATGTTTTTGGTGTAGATGCCTTGACATCTCTCGCGGATTAGCAGTTTTCTGCAGTGCTGTGGCTCTCTCCAGCAGGGTGGCGCTCGTTCACTGCAGTCTGCCTGACCTTTGTGCGCACCGTAGCTGTGGCTGTGGGCTTTTTCGAGGTGTACTCTGCCTCTCGAAATCTGTGCTCTCCGTTGTGGCTGCGTTGCTTCTTGTTTCGGGCGCTTGGCTAGTCATTCTGAGTCAGCAGGCGTCCAGCGGCTGACAGCACTTGCTTGTCGTCGCTGAAGTGACTGTTGTTTATCAGTGCAAGTCTTGTGTTTCTTGCGGTAAATGTAGTGCTTTATTTTGGCCTGCTTGCGCGCATCATGATGTCCTCTAAGTACAGCATCACAGAACTGTACTTATTCACCAGGGCCGGGGAAAGCAGGCAGGCTAAATTACTGACTAGCTGTTCCTCTGTTGTTCAAGCACACTTTCCCCCTTACACATCTGTTTTCTGTGTGCTGTTTACCAACCCTTTTTACAGGCCAGTTTCCAGATAAGCTCAGAGACAATGCAGAGGCCCAGCAGGGTTGAAGTACTGCAGGCTCATTGATCTGCAGTGCTTAAGCTTGTTGTTTAGCTGTTTGCGGTTTCTCATGAAACAGCTCAAACCGCGGGGCCAAAAATATTGCTCTAAGCAGCCAAAGAAGAGATCAGAGAACACGTGCGTCCATAACTGAACACCTGCAGGCACACAGGTTTGGTTAAGGCACTCAGAACGTGCTTCTGACAGAAAGGGCGTGTGCAGCCTCTGCCTGCGTGCAGATTGTATCGTTCTTTGGACGAGTGGGACGTCTCGGGCCTGGACCCCAGCATTGTCGTTGGACGTGATTAGGCCATGCTCGCTTTAACCCGTGGGTTTGCCGCAGATGTTTTCTGCTCTGGAGGTGGAACCAGTCTAGCACAGCCTGCTGCAGTCAGGGCCAGCGCGTCATTTGCATTCATTCTGGCGATTAGCGAGGCGCTCTTATCCAGGGAGAATTTGCACAGCTCACTTTCAATAACCTTCTAACGTGCCGTCCATCTCCAGAGCTGGATAGATACCCCAGCGGTCCAGGTCACGTGTGCAGCCTGGGTTCTGCCACAGTGCACTAACTGAAGGGAGTGATGTAGCGTACTGGCTCCGCCTACCGTCCGTCTCCAACGGTTACTGTAGCAGGCTGAGCCTATAGGGGTCCTCGTAGCATATGGAGCCAATAGAGAACCACCCTCTGGCTAGTGTAACCAATGTAACGAGTGTTAGAAACTGATTCCATTTTCTTTAGAATTTTGGAAAGCCTAGTTTTGTTCTGTAAAGAAATTGGTATGCTCTGTTGTCTCAATTAAAAATTTTCAGTGTTTTGGTCCTGAAGCATAGAGAGAAGTCAGCATTCGCAAAAATTTTGCGTGTTATTTCCAAGATACACCCATTTCCCTGCTACATGTTAAGGTTTTGGCTGAACCATCGACGCAAGCAAATAATCTCATCAATCAGCCCGATTATTAATACAGTTCATATAAGTCATTTCATATAAGTGACACATAGCGATTCCATCAGACATTTCTTTGTTCAAAAGCCACATAAAAAATAGTCAAAACAGTAACACCTTTTTACCAGAAAAAAACACAGCATAAGAAATGCATATTCTCATAACTCCATACATAATCTTACAGTGCCCTCACAAAAAAACCTCAATAAAATCCTGGCCTGAGTTTGGTTTTGTGTCTGTATCCTGTGTCCCAGGGTTGACTCCACTCAGTGTATTTAGTGTGGAAGGGCTGGTCGTGAATCACGCTGTTATTGAATCTTGTCCGCGGGGCTCGGGAGGTGGGGACTGCCTCGGTGTGTGGCGTCGTTCACCCCAGCGTCCCAGTCTCCGCTGAGTCATTTCCTCGTCTCTGAGTCACCGTACTCTTTCACCGGGGGCGACCTTCCCCCCCCCCCCTTTTTCTGGTGTGGTCCTGGGGGCCCACCTGTTGCCTTGTTATCTGTGTCGTCATGGGGAAAATGTCCCAGGCCGTCTCTTCCTTCTCTGCCCCGGCCGAAGTGAAAGCCCGAGCTGTCCTTTTATGCAGCGTGCGATTGGGCAGGCGTATGCTGCCCATATGCGCGTCCTGATTGGAAGGCTCTTCTTCCCGCTCTGATTGGCTGCTGACCAGCTCTGGGCAGTGTTCTGTGTCCTTGCAGCACATGTCTGAAATTCTGGCCTGCCAGTGTGAGTCAGACCAGCTTGTTAGCAGGTGGCATAACGACAGAATGGAGGAACTAGGCTGTGCGTTTATTATTATTATTTTTTTTCTTCCTGTATTTCATCTTGTAGCTCGGTTTGACATTTATGCATACTAGTTACAGTGAGTTTTAAGAGCAATGGTGAAATTTAACACGGTCTCGTCCTCTCCTGTTTATTGTGAATGTCCCCCCTGGGGTAGGTGAATTTGCAAGCTGCTTCGCCTGGACATTTACTACCGTACCCCGCTCTGGATGCTGTGTAATCGTATGATGTAATGTGATGATGTAATGTTGTGTATTGACAAGGAAAAGTCTTTTCTCCACCATGCTGTGAAATGGCCGTTTTACTAGAAAATCAGTTAACATTGTCAGTTCAGACTGATCCTCAGACCGATCCTGCCAGCTAGTTATCATTGTAGATTTACATCCATCACACATAATGAACCATCCAGGAGCCTTGTTATGATGCATTAATGATAACACAATGCCAGTAATATATAAAACGGTAATAGTAATTGGATATTTTTGTCTTGCATTAATTTTGGACGTGATGTCAAAAGTGCAGTCGCTTTCCTTTTCAAATTAACAAACAGGAAAATAATAGTGTTGTTTTTTATGTAAAGTGTGTTTTATGTAAACCACTTAAATCACTTGAGCTTCTGGTCTGACATGGATTCCCTGTTCAAGCTGACTTCTCTTTGGCAGAAAATGCTGTGTTGTTGATTGCACAATAAATACGACTTCCTCTTATGTCCGGATTTAAAGAAAATACGTCCTTCGCGTACAGTAAAATAACCGAGTAACTGGATTTAATCAGGAAAAACAAAGGATGTGTTTGTTTGCAAAATTGAATATTTTTGTATATATCAAAGCTCGCTTTGTATTGTGGCAAATGGCCTGGCAGGCGGTCATGCGATTGGCTGCTGCGTCATCCCGGGAGGCGGGGTTTAGCTGGCGGGATTGTCTTGGTCTCACATCAGCTTCTGCTTGCGACCGGATGGGTGCCCGCGGTGTCCCCGCGGAAGCTGGTCACACAGCGTTGCGCCCCCTTGTGGTCTGCGTGGGCGTCGCTGGCGGACTGTGAAGCAGCAGCCGCTCGACCTGCTTCAGAGGGGAGCGTCTGCTCCACTGCTGACCTGCACAAGGCCCAGCGTTACAGGGCACATGGGGGCCGTGCACACACGTGCAAGCAAGCTGCGTATTTCCACAAATAATAGCCGTTTACACAAAATCATTTTTCCGTGTGTATATTATAATGGAGAGAATGGACTACGCTGTCAGAATTGATCAGATTCGCGTTATGATACGACAGAGTTGCGATTTTAAGGTGATGTGCTGCAAGTGAATTTCCAGTTTCGCTAAGTGCTTAATTAAAATGCGCTAGGTTGCCGTAGCTTTGTACAAGTTAATCAAACGATGTGTCACTTTGGTGGCTGCCCTGGACCTGGTGTGAAGTGGGAGGCTGGCCGTCTGTCTGTCTGTCTGTCTGTCTGTCCGTCCCTCCCCCTTCCAGAGTGTTATTTGTGGAGAGAAGTCGGCGCAACGTAGCTGACCTCTGCAGAAACGGGAAGGCTGAGTGGCTTTGAGTCTCTGTGTGCTGTACGCTGTGGCTTTAACTGGGCCGGTCCTTCCTAACGAACTGAAGGCAGCTGAACCCATAACATCACAGGCATTTAGCAGACGCTCGTATCCAGTGCGACTTACACAACATTATCACATACAATTTACACTGCATCCACTTATACAGCTGGATATATACTGATGCAGGTTAAGTACCTTGCTCAAGGGTAGCAACGGCAGTGTCCTATCTGGGAATCGAACCTGTGACCTTTAGATTACAAGACCAACTCCTTACTCATTATACTACACTGCCGCCCGACCTGTGGCGTCGTTCACAATGCCGCATTCCCCCCCTGCTCGGTGGGGGGGGGCATCTTCCAGCGATCATTTATCTTGCAGGCTGCTCACCCTCCCCCCCCCCCCGCGTTGCCATGGCTACTGCGAGCCGATTGGCAGAGGGCTGCGGCAGGTACATGGGCCTCCAGTCATTCTCCCTCATTTGCATACGAGGGCTGGAGGGGGTCTAGCCTGGGGGGGGGGGCGTGGCTAATGAGACTGGTCTGACAAGAAGCGGAATCGGAAAGGTGTCATTAAGATGGCAGGCCAAGGAATTCCAGCCTCCCCGAACCTGACGGGTTTAAAATAAATAAATAAATAAATAAATAAATAAATAAATAAATAAATAAATACAACGGTTGTCATTGGTTGTCCCAGGCAAACTGAAACAAACAAATGGGGCAAGCCTCGACTTGAGACTTGGACAGACCTCTTAGAGGCGAGAAAAATGTTGGCAGTGCCATTTGGGGGGACAACCAGCCTCTGTTCCTCAAGCTGAATTAAGCATTTAAGCTGCTGTTTTTGTCTTGGTCATTATCAGTTATCGTTGCCAGAATTAGCTTTTTTCACTACCTGGTATCGTATTTGTAGCATTTTGTTGTAGTCTCACAGCAACCCGGCTGCGCACCAATTCAGGCATGAATCGGCCTACTTTTGATCCAAATTGATTTTAATGTGTGTCCCCCCCCCCCAGTCCCCTCAGTATTAAAATTTTTTTTTTTTTAAATGTAGCTTGCAGGGTTCATAGTGTCCACTATGAGCCCCTCGGAGAGCAGCCCCTGGCCAGCGTGGTCGTGCTTTAGGATGTGCCTCGTCAGCCAGAGTTGTGGCAGAGTGCTGGCGCTGCGTAGCGGCACCGAAGGCCTGGCAGCTCCCCAGAGCCGACGGGTACAGCCGCCTCAGCGTGCAAGCCGTGCCCTCAAGTACCCCCCTCAAGGCTCACTGCGCTCGAATAGCAATGATGCCGTCACTTTGCAGAAGTTCCCCTTTGGATCCATCCATCCATCCGTCCGTCCATCCCACCAGCCATTATCTATACTCGCTTATTCCTGGTCTGGGTTTTTGGAGGGGGGTGCTGGAGCCTATCCCAGCGTGTACTGGGCGAGAGCCAGGACCCCTTTGGACAAGAGTGGCCAACTCCATTCGCGCACGGCTGGTGTCACCGATTACTCTGACCAAATTGGCTAATTGGCTGAATATGCTTATATTGGTTCAGCCATTGTCGCGAGGGACAGTCGTTAGCCGCCGTTCATGAACTCAAGAAACGGAAATAAAATATCAATTACTAAATGAATGGGATAATGAAATACTTCAGCGCAAATTTTGTCTTGAAATCCAGAAACGCATTCAGCCCTCCTTGGACAGCCCTGCCTTTAGAATGTTGTTGCGACTCAGTAAAATGATTGACATGGCTGTTGATATTGAAGAGTCAGTGCCACTGCACTGGACCAGCAGAGCCCTGTAAAATGTGTGTATCCCGACCTGGATTTGCACCTTTGTGGGGACGTGGGTAACACACGAGTGACTGGGGCCTTTTTCTCGTTCCTCTGTCCGCAGGGAGTCGAGCCTACGTCCTCCTGTCCCTCAGCCAGCAGGACGGGATCGAGCAGCACATGGACTTTGACAATCGCTACACGCTGCTGGAGCTGTTTGCCGAAACCACCTCCTCCGAGGAGCACGGCATCTCCTTCGAGGGGATCCACCTGCCCCAGGTGAGCCCCGTGCATCGGCAGGCAGGGGAACTGCGTTTAGGGTCCGTTCTTCTGTTCGGCTTGCATCACACTTTAAAATGCTCTAACGCGTGCGTGTGAGGTGTGTGCAAGCTGTGCATGTGTGTGTGTGAGGGATGCATGCGAGTGTGTGTGCACATATGCGTGTGTGTGTGTATTATGTGTATATTATACAAATTTCTAATGGTAACATGAAGCCACTGTTTTTAAAAAGCCTTTTAAAAGCCTAATATGGCAATCAGCATTTTGTGTATGAATGTCTCTGTGCTGTCATCATCTATAAAAAAAAATTTCTGATGCCACAGTGATCATTTAACAAGACTGCAGTTCGGCTTGTCTTGGTTAGAGGGGATGAGTTTATTTCCCTCTGTGTCCCCACGTGCGGCTGAGTAACTACAAAGCGCCATTTTGAATCGCAGATCCCGGGAAAGCTGCTGTTCTCCCTGGTGAAGCGCTACCTGTGCGTGACGTCCCTCATGGACAAGCTGAACACGGCCGGGGTGGAGTCCAGCTCCGAGCGGCAGGAGGGCGGCGGCGGCGGCGGCTCCTCCTCGTCCTCCTCGGGCTACTCCTCCTCCTCCTCCTCGGCCCTGGGGGCGGGCCACCAGACGGAGCAGTCCCGGGTGCAGCGGGAGTTCGAGTTCACCATGGCGATGGCCAACCTCATCTCGGAGCTGGTGCGCGTGATGGGCTGGGACCGCAACCGCCAGCCGCCGCAGGCCGGCTCCCTGCTGTCCCCCGGGAGGGACGAGGGGCCCCGCCCCCTGCGCTCCATCTTCCAGCCCCGCTTCTCCGCCTCGCCCACCGTCATGGCCGCCGCCCCGCCCAAGCGGAAGGCCGCCAACAGCTTCAAGACGCGCACCGACTTCGCCAGCCGCACCGCCTACGTGGAGTACGTGCAGGACAACCTGAAGAGCGGCATGCTGGTCCGCATGCTGGAGGACTACGAGGAGGTCAGCGCCGGCGACGAGGGGGACTTCCGATACAGCAACGACGGCTCGCCACCTGTGCAGGTACTGCGCCTCTACCTCACGCAGGTACTGCCCCTCTACCTCATGCAGGTACTGCGCCTCTACCTGACGCAGGTACTGCCCCTCTACCTCACACAGGTACTGCGCCTCTACCTCACGCAGGTACTGCCTTCTACCTCACGCAGGTACTGCGCCTCTACCTCACGCAGGTACTGCCCCTCTACCTCACACAGGTACTGCGCCTCTACCTCACGCAGGTACTGCGCCTCTACCTCACGCAGGTACTGCGCCTCTACCTCACGCAGGTACTGTGCCTCTACCCCACGCAGGTACTGCCCCTCTACCTCACGCAGGTACTGCGCCTCTACCTCACACAGGTACTGCGCCTCTGCCTCACACAGGTATTACGCCTCTACCTCACGCAGGTACTGCGCCTCTACCTCACACAGGTACTGCCCCTCTACCTCACGCAGGTACTGCCCCTCTACCTCACACAGGTACTGCGCCTCTACCTCACGCAGGTACTGCCTTCTACCTCACGCAGGTACTGCGCCTCTACCTCACGCAGGTACTGCCCCTCTACCTCACACAGGTACTGCGCCTCTACCTCACGCAGGTACTGCGCCTCTACCTCACGCAGGTACTGCGCCTCTACCTCACGCAGGTACTGTGCCTCTACCCCACGCAGGTACTGCCCCTCTACCTCACGCAGGTACTGCGCCTCTACCTCACACAGGTACTGCGCCTCTGCCTCACACAGGTATTACGCCTCTACCTCACGCAGGTACTGCCCCTCTACCTCACGCAGGTACTGCGCCTCTACCTCACACAGGTACTGCAGCTCTACCTCACGCAGGTACTGCGCCTCTACCTCACGCAGGTACTGCGCCTCTACCTCACGCAGGTACTGCGCCTCTACCTCACGCAGGTACTGTGCCTCTACCTCACGCAGGTACTGCGCCTCTACCTCACGCAGGTACTGCGCCTCTACCTCACGCAGGTACTGCCCCTCTACCTCACGCAGGTACTGCGCCTCTACCTCACGCAGGTACTGCCCCTCTACCTCACACAGGTACTGCCCCTCTACCTCACGCAGGTACTGCCCCTCTACTTCACACAGGTACTGCGCCTCTACCTCACGCAGGTACTGCGCCTCTACCTCACACAGGTACTGCCCCTCTACCTCACACAGGTACTGCCCCTCTACCTCACGCAGGTACTGCTCCTCTACCTCACGCAGGGCTAGAGCCTGTGTTTAAGAGTCTGAGCTGCCTTTACTGCATGGCGGTTAGCAAACTGGGTTTCATTTTGACCGAGGAGCCTTTGGCAATTACATTAATTGCAAAAAAGGAAAATGGGGGAAAATAGAATCAAAAAAAGGAACTGCCCTATTTGGAATATGGAATTTAAGCTTTTTTAAAAACAAATAGTGGCTGCAACTGGGACAGATAGGCATAAAACCTGTTCTCCCTTCCGCACACTAAAAGATGTAGAATATGTGCATGAACTGGCCGGGTTAGCTCCCTCTGGAGTGTGTGTAAATCATCAGTTTGCAGATAATACTCAGTACTGCATAACAGATAATACTCTGTTTCAGTACTGTATAACAGATAATACTCTGTTTCAGGGTATCTGTTTCCGCTGTGTCGCCAGCCTTTAGGCTTCCTAGGCTGTTAGGGCAGGTTTCACTTTCTGTGCCCTTCAGAGAGCTTCCTCAGACCTACTGCCTGGCATGCGCCCAGCTCACATAAACTGTGACATCACAGGAAGTCCCTGGCACAGCTTTCCTGCAGACCTGCAGCATGAGAGCCTAATCTCTACGGTGGCCTTCCTGTTGGGTCTCATTTACGCAGAAAATATCTCTGTTCCTACATTTATGAATTAGAAAGGCTTTAATTTACCTTTGTCTTTAGTTAAAGAGGTTTAGGTAATGGGTCATTTTGCTTTGTATATTACTGGAATTCTTTATTTGCGTGTGTCTTTCTAAACCGCTAAGAATATCTGATTGATTTGAATTGACCGGATTGATTTCAGACTTGTGGCCCAATGTTTGTGTATCAGAAGAACTCGGATGACCTCTGTGCTTCCATTTTCTCTGGAAGTGCTGTTTGAAATGAGCAAGTTTTATTTTAATTAAGAGTTGAAACATGAGAAGAGCAACAGTGACCTGTGAAAGGATGAACTGGTGTTCCGATTCTTTCGTACTACATTTGAACGCATCCTGAGAACAAATTGTACCTGGCTGCTTCAAGCTGAAAAGCCCAGCTCACATGCAGTATTTCACTTACAAACTTTTTTCTGACATTTGTAATCTCTTGGTGTCCATTTCTGGAAAAGTGAGGAAAATGGCCGTCCTGTTGGAACGGAGCAGTAGGTCTGCAGGTCATTATTTATAAGGTAGAGTAGTGTTTGCCCTTCTGCTCCTGTCCTCGTCCAGCTGTTTCCAAGGCGATTCTCTGCTGATTTAGACTCGTTTGCCGTTCATCTTAGATTTATTTGGATGTTCCTTTTTTTTTTCTTTTGTGGTACAGACGGTCCTCCCTGTTATCTCACACTCTTAATAACCAGACCCACCATTTTCCCTCTGCTCCAGATTCTGAGGGAGATGCTCTGCTCACCGACGAATGGTAACGGTGCCAACTCCCAAATAAGAAGCTCCTTTTTTTAAACACTTAACCTATTTTGTCTCACGGAGCACCCAGCTCTATGGCATAATAAGATTCTTCCTCCTACCAGTAAGTCAGTCAGTCAGTCAGTCAGTCTTGTTCAGCCTGGAATTGCTTTGCTGTGTTTTTTTTTTTTACGGTTACATTGGGATAAATCTTTGGAAGGAGTGTTGTTTCCCAGAGGGAGTAATAATGCAAAAGCAGAACTAATGAGGTGCGGGAGAAACCACTGGTGAATAATTCCTTCAGCTCCCTGCTTCCCTGTTCATGGGGAACTGTTTGGGCCCTGGGTGTGCTACCGAAGGCATTTGTGTGTCCCTATGTTTACCTGGGAAGCGATTAAGTTAAGCTGCTACAATGTGGGACAATGTGAGTTGAAATGGTGTCATTATTATAATGATCCAGTCCAAGGAAATTAAAAAAAGTGGACAGAATACAATTACTAGTGCTCTGTTAAATTTTTATCTCAAGTCTTAAGTGACACAAAAAGTAACATTGCCAGTAGTCTGACAGAGACAACTGAAATGTAATAAATTTGATTGTGTATTCATCAGCAGTGACTTCGAGTTCTTGGTAGGAATTTCCTGTTTTTGCATTGCACCAAGTACAAAGCAGCTTCATTATTAAGAGGAGTAGCGGAGTATTTAGCCTGCCACAGAGAGAGAGAGAGAGAGTCAGCTTCTTTCTTTTTTTCGTTGTGTCAGTCGGACGCTGGCTTGCAGCCCCTCGGCCTCGCCGGTCTCTCTGCTCTTCTGCCTCCGAGCCGTCCGTCTCCATCTTTTCATTCAGCGCGCGTGCCTTGCAGAGCTGACAGAAAGGAAAAAAAAACCATCCAATCACGAGGAGAGCTGCGTCTTTGAGTGCGCGCGTCGCGTTTAGGATTCCGCGCCGTGCTTTGCGCAGTAGCTGGAGCGTGCTCCACTCTATCTGCTCTGTCTGCTGTGTCTGCTGTGTCTGCTGTGTCTGCTGTGTCTGCTCTGTCTGCTCTGTCTGCTCTGTCTGCTCTGTCTGCTCTGTCTGCTCTGTCTGCCGCTCTGTCTGCTCTATCTGCCGCTCTGTCCCCTCTGTCCCCTCTGTCCCCTCTGTCCCCTCTGTCTGCTCTGTCTGCTCTGTCTGCTCTGTCTGCTCTGTCTGCTCTGTCTGCTCTGTCTGCTGTGTCTGCTCTGTCTGCTCTGTCTCCTTGTACAGCCAGTGCTGCTGGCTTCTCTGGCACAGCCTCTCTCCGATTCCGCGATCAGAAATCCAGGGCTACCAGTTTTTTAAATTTGCGCTCAGTTGTGCTGTCGCCATGCGCTTTGCCAGGTTTTGGCTGGAGTGGAGTGGTGTAAAGCACATTGGAAACAGTGGAGCAGTGGAAACACGTTTTCGGGAGTGATGAATCACGCTTTGCTGTCTGCCAGTCTGACGGACGAATCTGGATTTGATGAATGTCAGGAGAACGTCACCTGCCCATGTGCATAGTGCCAACTGTAATGTTTGGTGGAGGAGGAATAAAGGTCTGGGGCTGTTTTTCATGGTTTGGGCTAGGCCCCTTGGATCCAGTGAAGGGAAGTCTTAATGCTACGGCATGCAATCACATTCTAGAGAATTGTGTGGTTCCAACTTTGTGGCTGCAGTTTAGGGAAGGCCCTTTCCTGTCCCGGCATGATAATGCCCCCTGTGCACAAAGTGAGGTTCATAAAGGAACGGTTTGCCGAGTTTGGTGTGGAAGACTGGCCTGCACAGAGCCCTGAGCTGAACCCCGCCGAACACCTTCGGGATGAATTGGAATGCCGACTGCGATCCAGAGCTTCCTTATCGCCCAGCATCAGTGCCTGAGCTCAATAATGCTCTTGTGGCTGAATGGAAGCAAATCCCTGCAGCCGTGTTCCAAAATCTACTGTAAAGCCCTCCCAGGAGAGTAGAGGCTGCTATAGCAGTCAAGGGGGGACCAACTCCATTTTAATTCCCATAGTTTGGAATGGGATGTTCAACAAGCACATATGGGTGTGATGTTCAGGTGTCCACATACTTTTGGCCCTGTAGTGTATTTGCGGGTGTATTATTTATTTATTTATTTAAGTGAAACCGGTGCCTCCTGTGTGACTCAGGTGTACTGGAACTCGCTCTCCCGGACGTACTGGGTTCACTGGCACATGATCGAGATCCTGGGCAGTGGGACCAGCGGGCAGGCCGAGAAGGAGACGCAGGAGAAGGCCAGCTCCCTCACAGAGACGCTCAAACTCACAGCTGGTAAGGGAGCCTACTTCACAGAGATGCTCAAACTCACAGCTGGTAAGGGAGTCTACCTCACAGAGACTCTAAAACTCACAGCTGGCAAGAGAGCCTCCCTCACAGATGCTCAAACTCACAGCTGGTAACAGAACCTCCCTCACAGAGACTCAAACTCACAGCTGGTAAGACCTCCATGAGTGCATCTGTCATGTAACGCACCACAAATGCCATTTGAAGGTGAAGGTATGCTTGTATCAGCCAGCGTTGAAACCACAGGCCGAGACATTAGAGAACTTGTATGGAAGTGAAGAAACGACTTCTCAGAGACTTCTTCTCTTGCCAGCGTTGTCCTACCATTTTGGGGAAAGGCCATTTCTTTTGACTCAGTGACTGACTAACGCTCTTGTCTGTTTGTGTGTGTGTGTGTGTGTGCGTGCGTGCGTGCATGCGTGCTTGTATGTGTGTGTGCGCGTATCCTTGTCTTTGTTTGTCAGTGAGCCAAACGTTCTTCTCCAAGCCCCCCGGGGGGCTGTACTCCCTGCCCTACCTGGCCGAGGGGCTGCAGGAGGAGGGCGGGGCCCTGAGCCGGGCTGAGTGGTGGGAGGTGCTCTTCTTCATCAAGAAACTGGAGCCGAAGCAGCAGCAGGAGGTCAACGCCATCCTGAGGCAGAGCCTGGATGACCAGGTGAGCCTGGAGCACGCACACGCACACACACACACGCACACACACACACGCACACACATGCGCATGCACACACACACACACACACACACAAACCTGCACACCTTCTGTGTTCCCTCACACTCCATTTTTCTGCTTCCCTTTGTCTTTCTGTTTGCTTTTCATATTTACTTTCTCTTTCCCCCCTCTGTTTGCTCTCCTTCTGTATTTGAACACTTTCTGTGCTCGCTCTTTCTCTCTCTCTCTCTTCACGAACACGATCACACATGCTGGCTTTCTTCCTGTGCAGCGTGAGAGAACATTCATCCAGACGTTCATCATCTTCCTCCTCCTCTAGAGGTGTACAAGATTTGCTTGTGAATAAGTGTATGCTGGAATTGTGTATGTTGATTTGAATGCCCCTCCCAGTGACAAAAAAAAAAACTGATATTAAACGGTGGTGATGTCACCACACTGGTGGGGAACAAGCACACAGAATCACAGAATTTTTAACAACCAATAGAACAACTATGATATTGTTTGCTGAAGAATGCTTCCTGCTTCCTACTTATACAAACTAAGCCTGAAAGTATTGCCAGAAAGTATCCACCATCAGCATTATTCTTTGGATGTTCTGTTTTATTAGCTGTTACCAGCGTTATCTGTGTGATTGGAGGAGGCTTGCTGTTTCCTACCTGTAAGCTGATGTCATCGCTGTCTCGCCCCTGTCGCATTACCCCATCCCCCCAGATGGAGGACCTGGACGAGGTGGCGCTGGTGGAGCTGTCGGTGCCCGGCGAGGTGGCGCAGAAGGTGCTGCACTACCTGAAGCAGGCGCTGCCGCCGTCCTGCCTGCGCGACCTGCAGTGCTCGCACGTCTTCGCCCGGCACTACCTGCAGCGCGGCGGCGGCCTGGAGGAGGACCTGCTGCACGCCTCCCTCAGCCCCATGGAGCTGGACGGGCAGGGCCCCTGCGCCTCCACCTCCTCCTCCTCCTCGCTGGCCAACCTGGGCTCCGTCTCCAAGAAGCCCAAGAAGGAGGCGCCCTCCGACTCGGGCAACTGCAGCAGCTCGGACGCCGAGAGCGAGCTGCCCAAGGAGGACGAGTCCAAGTACCCCGAGGACCTGGAGGAGAAGATGAAAGGTTAGCGCTTAGCGGTTAGCCGTGCAAAGCAGCTAGTGGCTTCCTGGCGCTACATCGACCGTTTGCGGTCAATTCAGTGTCATTTGACACTGAATGGGGGGAGGGGGCAGGGGGCAGGGCAGGGCAGGGGGCAGGGGGTAACGAGACAGTGCAATGTTTTACCCCTGGTGTTGATTGCCGAACGGGCCATTTGAAGGAGCAGTAAATGTATTATGAGTAAGTGAGTGCTCTAGGATGGTGATTTGCCTGGTTCCCCAGAGACGGATGAAGGCATTGAGCTGTTTAATGTTACCGTCTCCCTGATGGCAGAGAGAGTACTCTCTGTGAGCCCAGTGTTTGGAGCAAACATAATTAAGCTGCTGCCGGTCTTGCGACACAGGTTTGCGGCCAAAAACAAAAACAAGTTTGAATAATTATGATGATAGCGATAGCAAAAAGCTTCATTAATAGTATTTTTGAAGTGGTGTGCTAGAAGTGCTCCACAGAATAGGCATTATTGTCCCTTACGTAATGTGCGGGCAGCGTTTGGACGTCTCTTCTGGTCTTTCTCCCCAGTCTTCAACAACCCGAAGATCCAGGGCAAGAAGAACTCGCTGGAGAAGATGGGGGAGGTGGTGGACATCATGAAGAAGAGCGGCTCGGACCCGGGCCAGCAGCTGGCCGGCATGAAGTTCATCGCCAAGATCCTGATAGATGAGGGGCCTCAGGAGAGGAGCAGCCTGAGGACGGACTCCGCCCAGACCATCCGGTGAGCGCCCAACCCCCTTCCCTTTCTGCCTAATCCCTCTCCAGTGGGCAGCTTGGACTGTGCCTGAAACTGTTTGCTTGTGCTGTCTATGCTTTGGCATTTTCACTCTTCCGGTAAATTCTTTCTTAGTCATCTTGCGTCGCTAAGTATATTAGCCTGCTGCAGACTGATGGGAGCCAAGCCTAGGTGAGCAGTAAAGCTCTGCTGGTTGTGTATTGGGCCTGACTTTCTTTTAATGGAGGACCTGATGCATTAAAACTGGAGGCTCCATGTGAAGGCCGAGACACTGAGCTCAGCCTGTCTCTCTCCTCTCTCTCCTGGATATGAACCTGAAGGTGGTGCCAAGTTGTTGATCTGAGCTGAGCAAGGTCTTATCTCTCCCTCTGACTCTCCCTCTCTCTCATCCATCTCCCTCTCTCGCCCCCTCTTTCCCTCTCTCTCTCTCCCCCCTCCCCCTCTGACTCTCCCTCTCTCACCCCTCTTCCTCTCTCGCCCCCTCTTTCCCTCTCTTTCTCTGTTGCCCTCTATCTTTCTCCCTGTCTCTCCCATCTCTCTCGCCCCCTCTCCCTCCCTCCCTCCCTCTCTCTCTCTCCCCCTCTCTCGCCCCCTCTCCCTCCCTCCCTCTCTCTCTCTCTGTCCCTCTCTCCCTCTCTTCCCCTCCCCCTCCCCCTCTCTCTCCCTCTCTCTCTCTCTCTCTCTCCCTCTCCTCCCCCCCCCCTCCCCCCCCCCCCCCCCCCCCCCCCCCCGCCCCGCGCAGGGATAAGATCCTGAAGCTGCTGGTGGAGAGGCTGAGCGGCCAGCCCCAGGAGGTGGTGATCAGCACGCTGCGCCTCGTCTGCATCCTCATGCTGCGCTACGAGTGGCGGGTGTCCTTCGCCACCGAGGGCGGGGTCAAGGCCATCCTGTCCTTCATGCAGGAGCACCCCGGCTGCACACAGGTGCAGAAGATCGCGCTGGCGGTGAGTCCTCTCAGAGGAAGCCCCTTCGAGTCCTGTGAACCTCCGCCCTAAATTTTGTGATGGCAGACAATGTTGTTGACTAACTAAAGCAGTGTTAGGGGCACTGAGTCTATGGCTTAAGGCAGAAGCCCACTGCAGAAGGCGGGACAGCGCTCTGGGACCCGGGTTCTGGAGCTGGGTTTTTAACGTTGCGTCCTTGTCTCCCCCCCCCACCTCTCACAGAAGAGCCCCTTCAAGTCCTGTGAACTTCTGCCCTAAATTTTGTCAAATCAGATAATATTGTTGACTAGCATTATTTCCTCCTTGGCGGGAGAAACTGTTTCAGAGCACTAAGTCTTTGGCTTAAGGCAGAAGCACACAGGCAGGACAGTGCTCTGGGACCTGGGTTTTTAACATTGGGCTCTGTCCCCCCCCCCACCCACCCCTCAGGCCCTGAAGGTGATCACGGGGGCCAGCAAGCACGACATCCGCAGCATGGGCCGGTGCCTGCCCCTGTCCGAGTCAGGCACCCAGATGATGCTGGAGATCTTCGCCAGCATCGGCTCCGCCACGCCCGAGGGTTCCACGGGCCTGCTGGGCGCCATCCCCGCCGCCATCGAGCTCATGCTCAACACCCCGGGGTAGGCCCCGCCCACCGAGCGTCACCACGCCCATCGGCCGTGTCCTTTCATTTCTCTTACACAACGTAACGTTTTCTTACTGTATTTATTTATTTATTTATTTTTGGGCCCTGCAGGTCGACGGTGTCGGTGCGGGACGGCCTGCTGGTGGTCATCATGCTGATCTCCAGCCATAAGAGCCTGGCGGAGCAGCTGGTGGCCTGCGGGATCAGCGCCGTCCTGCAGAAGTGCCTGTCGGCCCCGCGGGCGGAGACCATGCTGGCCATCATCGCCCTCAACCACATCTCCATGGTGCACAAGCTGGAGAAGCAAGGTACGCCTGCAGCCATAACCGCTCCGCCCCGAACCCCGTAACCCACCGCCCTGAACCCCATAACCCCCCCGCTCTGAACCCCGTAACCCCCCCCCGCCCTGAACCCTGTAACCCCCCCGCCCCAAACCCCATAACCCCCTGCCCTGAACCCCATAACCCCCCCCCCCCCAAACCCCATAACCCCCTGCCCTGAACCCCATAACCCCCCTGCCCTGAACCTCGTAACCCCCCTGAACCTTTTTTTGGAAGTCTCATTGGTCGAGACGGTCTGCTAAGTGGGCCAATCGCGATGCCGTTCACTAGACAGTCCCCTTGCTCCCGCAGAGTCGAAGGAGGAGCTGGACTTCAAGGACACGGGGCTGAAGATGCTGGTGGTGAGCCTGAAGGAGATGACGGCCACCAAGGAGGTGATCCTGACGCTGGAGCAGCTCCTGTGCGACGACACCTCGCAGCTGGAGGAGGAGCGCAACCAGGTGACCCGCAACAAGGACACCTTCCAGGACCTGGTGCGGCTGATGGACCAGCACCGCGTGGACCGGGCCACGCAGCTCTCCATCCTGAGGTCAGCGGGGGTGGGGCTCGGTCCGGGCCGGTCCTGAGGGGGCGGGGTTAGGGGCAGTGCAGATGGCTGGTTGGTTGGAGAGACCGAGTCTGGGTGTGGGGGGTCGTAGCTCAAACACAGCTGTTGTAGTCTTGGATCAGGGAAAACTTCTCCGTTACTTTGGTAACTGTGTCATAGTGCAGTAGTACTGTCCCTTTAACGGTGATGTTTGTAATAAATAAAGGAAAGAGAAACTGATTTATGAATAGCTGGGTAAATTGGATTTTGCTCTGTTGTCAGCCATGCTAACTGTACCTTTATATATAAGCGAATAATTCCCCATGATAGTTGCTGTGAATTTTGTTTCCTTGTGGGGCACTTTAGGCTCCAGGTTTGTGATGTGACTGCGACAGCTAACCGACCGGCTGTGTGTTGCACTCTTCTTCTCAGGATTTTGAATAAGTTCCTTGACAACTACCAGGAGGACCTGCTGCCCTGGCACGAGAGCATAGAGCCCTGCCTGTCCTCCATGACCGCCTTCATCAATGACCGAGAGGTAGGGAGCTGGTCCCTGTCACTCCTCTCACTGATGCAGTACTGCAAGCAGCCCTGGCTAGGGATCTGCTGTTCACTGTATTCACAGTCTGCCCGCACAGAGAAGGTGTGAGGGTGTGTGCATCTGCCTGCTTATCTGTGTGAGGTTAGAGCAGTGCTTCCCAACCCTGTTCCTGGAGTTCTACCATCCTGTAGGTTTTCACTTCAACCCCAAAAAAGCTGCACCTCATTCTGACAGCTAGAGATCTCACTGAGCTGCTAATGAGTACAATCAGGTGTGTCAGATTAGGGTTCGAGTTAAAACGTACAGGACGGTAGATCTCCAGAAGCAGGGGTTGGAACCACTGGTTTAGGGGGAAATAGAGGATTCCTTGTTATACTGGAAAATAAAATGTTTTGAATTGAATATCTTTATTGCCGTCCTTAAACCGAAACAGTGTAACATGCTGTGCGTGTAAAACGAAACCAGTGTTTGTTTGCCTGGTCCCAGCCTGGCGTGCATTCCCCAGCGGTCTCTCACGCCCTCGCCCCCCCCCCCCCCCCTCCTTTCGCTAGGTGGTGCAGCTCTTCATCCGCTTCCTGTACCGGCTGGCCACGCTCAACAAGGACTACGCGGTGGTGATGTGCCGCCTGGGCACCAAGGACGCGCTGATCAAGGCCCTGGACAAGCACAGCGCCAGCCTGCTGCTGGTGACCGAGCTGCGGGACCTGATCGGGGACTGCGAGAAGTACGCCAGCCTCTACAAGAAGATGACCACCAGCATCCTGGCCGGCTGCATTCAGGTCCGGCGCCGGCTCCTCCGCTTCCTGTACCGCCGTCCGTGGGTCGCTATAGGGTGCACGCTTCGGAGGGGGGGGGGGGGGGGGGTGTCTGGGACAGCTGCTAGCTCGGCCCATTGACCCCGCTTAACAGGATGGGCCGTTAAAAAAATAGTCCTTGATGGCCAAATCTGTGCATCCAGATTTGCCGTTTCCATAGTTTCCCTGCACTTTATTATGATCTGTTCTTATTGCATAAATGGTAATGATATTGCAAACATGTTCATAGTGCATTCATGGTAATGATATGATGATTGTAATAAAGTATTTTCCCTCCCAGGGAACAGCCCTCTGTGCCCTTTAAAGCAGGCCAGTAATGATGAAAGCCAATTTGTTGGCCTGTTTTAATAGTCTTGCATTTGAATGGAACACACTTGTGTGCGCATTATGATCAGTTTGCCCCTTGAGTTTGCGCTGCGTATGTTCTTCGTTCACTTCACGTTTTGAATGCGGGGGTGTTCTCAGCCTGCTTGACTCTCTTCCTTACCCTTCCTGGTCTCTCCACAGATGGTCCTGGGCCAGATCGAGGAACATCGCCGCAGCCACCAGCCCATCAACATCCCCTTCTTCGACGTCTTCCTCCGCAACTTGTGCCAAGGTCCGTGAGCCGCCGCCTCCGGCCTCTTACCCTCATGCAAATGACTGGATGTCCAGCGGGTCATGTGACAACTGTGCAGTGGATCATGTGACAACTGTGCAGTGGGTCATGTGACAACTGTGCAGTGGGTCATGTGACGACTGTCTAGTGGGTCATGTGACTACTGTCCAGCGGGTCATATGACTTGCCCCCTCAGCTTCAGTGTAAATGTATGGACGTCCTCCATAGGTCACGTGATGTTGTCCATTGGGTCATGTGGCTAATGTCCAGTGAGTGGGTCATGTGACTGCCACTTCAGCTTCAGCTTGAATGTTAATATCTGGATGTCCTTTTGTGTCGTGCGACTGGCCGGTCCGAACCTGAGCTGTGTGCTGATTGGCTCCCGCAGGGTCCAGTGTGGAGCTGAAGGAGGACAAGTGCTGGGAGAAGGTGGAGGTCTCCTCCAATCACCACCGAGCCAACAAGCTCACCGACAAGAACCCCAAAACCTTCTGGGAGTCCAACGGCTGCACAGGTTCCCACTTCATCAACATCTACATGCACAAGGGGGTGGTGATTAGGTACGTCTTATCATTCTCTTCTCTCTGATGTGTTATCTGTGACTCAGGCTTTGTTTTGTTACGTATCTGACTCCAGTCAGTAAATGTGTCCAAAGTGCATGTTTAAATGTTATGTAGGCTAAATCGTTATCGGAGACAAAAAGACAAGCAATCATATGTTTTCTCCAGCTTATGTAAGCTGTGTGGATTTCTCTACAAAATATAGTTTAAATGTGGCGATGAGTATGTGTGTCACAGTCTGTAAGGCAGCCAGCACTCAACCTTATACAGACCCCCCCCCCCCCCCCCCCATGTGGTTTGGGGGTTTGATCCCCCACCATGGCACTTCAGACACTGTGATCCCATCTCTCTCTGCAGCCCTCTCTGCTTTTTCCTCTGTCTGAATAAAAATATTTAAATATAAAAGGAAGGCAGAGTGTCCTTTCTGCTTGAAAAAATGAATCGGTATTTTTAATGTCTTTCTCGGACATGCACAGTTGGCGCCCAGGGCTGCTTTCATCAGCAAATGGAGAGGTGGATGTGCTTTGCTTTCACATCTGCCTCTGCGTGCTTAAATAGCCCATAGCCAACTCTTCCAACGTCTCCATTAAATCGCTGCTGTTTTTTTGTTTGTTTGTTTTAAGTGTGCGCCATCTTACATTATTGCCTGTTTACATTTGCGTATGGCAGAGTAGCCACTGTGACAGATGAAGCCAGTTAACGTATCGTGTGAAACAAACAAAAAAAAGAAAACCAATGAGCATATGGCCCTCTCGCAGTTTAGCGTTCATTCAGTCTCCCCTGCCCCCTTTGAGAATATGCTCAGTGCTCTTTGGGGACAGAGTTGAACCAGAGTGAAAAAATATGTGCCCCCCCCCCCCGTTCTGGAATGCAGGCAGCTGGCAGTGCTGGTGGCCAGCGAGGACTCCAGCTACATGCCGGCCCGCATCGTGGTGCTGGGCGGAGACGACCCCACCAACATCAACACGGAGCTGAACACCGTGAGTAGCGCTCTCCGCTAGCATTGCGCGCCGCTGAGAGGCTCTGTGACCCTGAGAGACGCGCGCCAGTGACTTCCTGCAGCTACAGGGACCTCCGGCTGCCGGGGGTTTCTGTTTTTGCTCACATTTTAGTGAAGTCTGATGCCCAGGCACTAAACAAAAGGTGGGGGTGGGGCTTATTGGCTTCTGACTTTTCCTGAAACTGTAATTGTATATCCCGTGTGAGTGTGTGTGTGTGTGTGTGATTTGGATTTATTCGGTATCCCTGTTTGCGCATTGACTCCTGTTAAGTTCCAGAAGTTTCTCAGAATTCTAGCATACGCAGGAGCATTTCAGCGAATGCTTTTTCCGTGCATACGTATGCAGCATTACGAGCTGTAAAGCAGATTAAAAGAACGCAGCTGCCGTTTTGTTTTTGTTACGGGTTGCAGCTCACGATCTTGGCATTGGACACGACTCATTTTCTCAAAGTGACAGATGGCTTATTATTTCCAGCTTCTAGAATTTGATAAATGATGGGTGGTTGTTGGTAAACTGAAACCCTGGCGTGCTGTTCTGGCGGTAAAGGAATATTTTGGGGGGGGGGGGAGAGGTTTGTTTCAGATTAGGAAACGACCACATTTTGAAAACAACAAACTCTATAATATTACAGTTTGAAAATGACTCGTATGTATGTTGGAGCAGTCATGATACTCTTTATAAGGTTATAAGGTTGTTATAAGGATCCATAATGTTTGGGCTATGTAGGTTTCACAAGGTTACAAGTTGTGTTTCCAAAACTGCTGGAGCCTTGTCTTGATGGTTCACTTCTGTGCTTTTCTCTCCATGCCGGTGATACGTTGTGTTGCTGTAAATCTTTTTTGAAATGCCCGACCAATCACAATGCGACTTTCCGACCCTGCGTGTTCCATTGGCAGGTGAACGTACCGCCTTCGGCCAGTCGCATTGTCCTGCTGGAGAACATGACCCGCTTCTGGTCCATAGTGCAGATCAGGATCAAACGGTGTCAGCAGGTACGTGGTGCATTTATTATTATTTTTAACCTGACCCACATTTTTAACCTGAACCTTGTTTAGTAGCTTTAGTAGCTGGTGCCCAAATTCGGGCTGAAACGGGTCACCGCAGTCAGAGCTGCTTTTATGAGAGCTCTGCAGAGATGCAGCCTTGTACGCTGGGGACCCTCAGCACACGAGCCTGTACAGGTGCGCTGCTAAGGTGCAGGAGGTTGGGAGTTGTAGGCAGCTGCTGGGGGGAAGCTGGCCTTCCCACGATGCCCTGGAATAACCGCGGCGGCGGCCCCTCTCTCCAGGGCGGCATCGACACCCGGGTCCACGGGTTCGAGGTCCTGGGGCCCAAGCCCACCTTCTGGCCCGTGTTCAAGGAGCAGCTGTGCTGCCGGACCTACCTCTTCTACACCACCAAGGCCCACACCTGGTGCCAGGAGATCCTGGAGGACAAGGTGCAGCTGCTGCAGCTTTTCAACAAGTGAGTCCTCCTGCACGCGTTTTTCACACCTCTTACACACCTCTTACACGCCTAATACGTGCGTTTTACACACCTCTTACACGCCTATTACATGCGTTTTACACGCCTGTTACACGCCTGTGACACGCCTCTTACACTCCTATTACATGCATTTTACACGTCTGTTACATGCCTATTACATGCATTTTACATGCCTGTTACATGCCTATTACATGTGTTTTACACGCCTGTTACATGCCTATTACATGTGTTTTACATGCCTGTTATACGCCTATTACATGCCTATTATGCGCAATTTACACAGCTGTTACACGCGATTTACACGCTTCTTACACGCCTGTAAGTGCCCCCTGTACGCCTCCAGCCCCTCTCTGGTGTAGCACGGCTGACTGCCCCCCTCTCACAGGCTCAACAGCGCCCTGCGGCACGAGCAGATGTTCGCCGACCGCTTCCTGCCGGACGCCGAGGCGGCGGAGGCGCTGGGCCGGACCTGCTGGGAGGCGCTCATCACCCCCATCGTGCAGAGCATCACGCTGTCAGGTACGCTGGGGGAAGGGAGGCGGGGAGGGGGGGGGGGTCCTGAGTGCTCAGGTTGCCACCAGTGGAAGAAATCCACCTAAAGATCCATCCCTCGATCCCTCTTTATCACCCGTTCATCCAACCCTCTCACCTGATCATCCAACCATCTGACTTATCACCCAGTCATCTGATCATCCAGCCTCAGCCATTCATCCCTCTGTTCACCCAGACCCGTCTGTAATGGCCGCCTCTACACGGCTCCCTCCAGTGTGTGTTCATCCTTCTCTCGCTGGTCTGGGGAGCAGAAGGGCTTCTCTGTTCGGTGTAGTAATGCGCTCTTCTCTTCCCCCCCCCTCCCCCCCCCCCCCGTCTCTGTGACAGACACGCCGGTCCTGAGCCCGCTGTCCTGGCTGCTCAGTGAGTACCTGGACAACGCCGAGAACGCCAAGCGCTGCAAGAGCCGGGCGGCCATCTTCAACTCGCGCGTGCGCCGCCTCACCCACCTGCTGGTGCACGTGGACACCAGCCGCGCCGACGCCGAGGAGCTCAAGCCCCCGGTCAAGTCCAGTGAGTGTCCCCCCCAGCCCCCTCAGCCCCCCTCAGCCCCCCTCCTAGCCCCCACCAGCTCATTCCACCCCGTCCTGGCCTGGTCTCGCAGGCCTGCAGCACCCTGCATGCGTCCCCACTGCCTCCATTTTGTAGCACCATAACCGCTGCTTAATCGTAGCTACGCTCGTTCATGGCACTTTCAGAACAAGCCTCTAGATCAAGGATGGGCTCTCAGCCTGGGCAGAACCAGTCCAATCCAGCTGTAACAGCTGCTTTGATCTCCTGTCAAAACAATCAATTAAGAAAAAAAAATCTAATTAAGGAATAAATTAAGGCAATGAATTTGAGTGGGAACTGATGGCTCAAATCTGACTTCAATGGCCCTGTCCTGCTATAGAGGCAATCATGGCTGTAACTGAGAGTAATACATCAACATTAATACTCTACGTGTTTTGGCAATTCATCATCTTTTATTTTTCAGTCGTGTAAAAATTCATCCGCTCAGACTGGTTGCTTTAAATTAAAAACCACTTATTGCAAGATCAGCTGTTAATTAGTAGTAACAAGCCGTTGGCAGCTTCTATATTGAAGGTGTCTTTCTTATTTTCAGAAGGTATCAACCGAAGCAAAGATTTAAAGAGTAAGTAACAGCATAGAAGCCCATGTAATGCATTTATTTAAATTTTTTATTGTTTTTTATTTATTTATTTTTAATGTATTCTTTTTTAGCTCAATGACCCACATTTACAGTAACACTAACCACTTTGAAATGGCACCAATATACATCTCTAGCGTGATCTCATTCTCTCAGGATATATATATATATATATTTATTTTTTTTGTTTTCCTATTTTGTGCTTTTCTTTTCTTTGGTTTCCTGTTTGTTCTGCCATTTTGGTTTTGTGTGTGGGGGGCGGGGGGGGGGTCTTGGGGGTCGGTGTGCCCTCTTTCCCTTCACGGAGCGCTGTTTTTCAGATGGCAAAGAGGGAAAGAACAAGGAGGCGGCGGCCTCTTCCTCCTCCTCTTCCTCCGTCCGGCCCAAAGTGAAGAACGCCAGCAGCATAGCCGGGATAGCGCAGTGCTGGCAGGGCGTGGTCCAGCGACAGGTAAACGTGGGACGGTCATACCATACCGCACACCCGCACGGGTGCCTTGGGGGGTACCCCACACCTCTGCCTGCCCCTGGGGGGCACACACCTCATGTTTCGGAGGGGCGGTGTGCATTCCGGGTTCTTTTCTTACCCCACCTCATTTCGGCATGACTGTTCACATCAGCACTGGCTTACTCCTCTGCAGTGTTGGGCGACAGTGTGGTATAATGGGTTAGGAACTGGGCTTGTAACCGAAAAGGTTGCAGGTTGGATTCCCGGATAGGACACTGCAGTTGTACCCTTGAGCAAGGTACTTAACCTGCATCGCTTCAGTTTATATCCAGCTGTATAAATGGATGCGATGCAAATGTTGTGTAAGTCGCTTTGGATAAGAGCGTCTGCTAAATGCCTGTAATGTAATGTAATGGAAAACGCTAAAACCTTTTCCTCTGAGGCTGATGCTTGTTCCTGCCTCTCCCTGTGATGTAGCAGGGAGGGCTAAGCCTTTCACATGCGCTGAAGTCAGCCAGCCACAAAATGGCTTGAGCTGCATGCTAGTATGCTAATGAGCTCAGAGCTGTATACGTACGTGCACATGGAATTAAATACCACGCTTTTAATTTGTATTGGATTCTATTGAACCCCTGTTAAAATCTATGCCTGTTAAATAAACTGCATCTGTGTTAAGTTGCACCAGTAAATGGCCTGTGGTCACAGTGCACATGCGTTAATGCAGCTTTTATCGTGTGCATCATTGTGCACAGCATTTATTGCTCTGTGCCACACGGGAACACAGACGTCATGTGGAGCTCTGCGCTGTCAGAGGCCTGTGTTTCAGCGCTCAGGCTGAGGGATGCTGGGATGGCTTCCTCCTGAATCAATACCAGCCCCTGAATCATCACAATTTAAGTCATTTAACACTGGCTAATTATATACAGGAGCGCTTTGAATCATGGGACGCGCTCGTGTGTATCGATGCTCGTTTATTTGGTTCTTAATTAGGCCTGTTCAGGTGGTGGTGGTTTGAGGATTTGTGTGACATAAATTCAGAATCTCCGAATGAGAAACTCACAGTGGCACTCCTCACTAATGAGAGGAAGGAGTTGGTTTCTCTATTTATGGAATCATTTTTTAAATGGCTATAAAAGGTCATTTTACTTTTGCAGGTTAACCCATTTCTAAAATTGTAATGCCTTTTTTCAGCTGAAATCACACCATACATTCATTACTTTTGGTAACGAACACAAAGTCACTTTATCATTCTAAAGTAAACTTTTGTAATCTCTAATTAGGTCACAGCAGATTTAAAAATGAAATGGGATTATTTGTAATGCATATCATAGTAAAATGAAAAGCTGGCGAATAGGAGTGTGAAAAGCATTTTCCTCACGTGTGTCCCTCTCTCTCTCCCTCTCTCTCTGTCTGTCTGTCTGTCGCTCTCTCTCTGTCACTCTCTCTCTCTCTTTCTTGTGCACTCTTCTCTCCCTCCCCTCTCTCTGTCTGTCTGTCTGTCGCTCTCTCTCTCTGTCACTCTCTCTGTCACTCTCTCTCTCTTTTTCTTGTGCACTCTTCTCTCCCTCCCCCTCCCTCCCTCCCTCCCTCAGGTGAAGAAGTTTCTGGACTCTGCGTGCAGCCTGCCGGACTTTGTGGAGCGGTACAGGAACATGTACCTGCGCCTGAAGAACGCGATGGAGGAGCTGTTCGGCCAGCAGACGGCCTTCGTGCTGGCGCTGCGGCAGGGCTTCTCCGCCGCGCTGCTGCAGCTGTCCATCCTCACCGCCATGCACGTGAGTCGCTAGCGCGCGCAACACACATCCGAGCGCTAACGCGCGCAACGCGCCTGTCTGTGACTGTGCGTGAGTCGCTAACGCGCGCAACGCGCCTGTCTGTGACTGCATGTGAGTCGCTAACGCGCGCAACGCGCCTGTCTGTGACTGCGCTGAACGCTAACGTGTCTGTCTATGACTGCGCGTGAGTCGCTAACGTGCGCAATACGCCTGCGCTGTGTGCTAACGCGCATAATGCGCTTGCCCGTGACGGCCCTGTACGCTAGCGTAAGGCGCCAGTCCGCAACTGCACTATGCGCTAGCGCGCGCAACGCGCCAGTCCGGTCGCTGACGCGCGCAACACTGCAGTTCGTGACTCCGCTCTGCGCTAACACGCTTCACACTGTACGGCATGCCTCCATAGAACCGTCATAAGCTGTGTGTTCATGTTAGTTTGGGTTTGGGTGCTGCGCTGTGGCACTGCTCTCCTTTGTTTTAGTGTTCTTATTACCCTGCAAATGTGCACTGACGTGTGTTAAGTCGGGAACGTTGGCTAACGAAGTGGAAATACATTGTGGAGGAAACAAAAATGGCCGTCAAAGGGGAAGCCACGGGCCCAAGGCTGTTAGTGTGTAACAATCCTCATGCTTCTTCCTAACTTTAAATAACAATCAGTAGTGAAATTTGTTTCTTCTTGTCCATTAAATCTGTGAGAGTGAACAGAATTAGGTATTCTGTTTGAAATGGTTCAGATGTAGCTTGCCACAAAGGTTTACCTTGTTGAATGCAAGTCTGCTTGGATTATGTCTAGTACTTTGTTTCCACGGTGCTGTCTAGTTCATCAAGAGCTTGATTGTGTTGTGCTTTAGGCAGTTTTGAATTGGTTAATGAATGCCCTTGTACCTGAGCTCTGATATACTCCCCCTCCCTGCGCAGGTGAGTGAGAGATTCGCCCAGTACATCGACCTGATGATCCAGGAGAGCGGCGTGGACTCGGGGAACGTGGAGACGCTGAACCAGCTGCAGCAGTTCCTGGAGCCCATGCTCTTCCTGTCCGGCCTGGAGCTGGCCAACACCTTCGAGCACTTCTACAGGTGAGACACTTTCCCAGCATGCACAGCAGCTCTCCAGGGCTCCAGTCTGTCATGCCTGCTCTTATTTGTGCCTTTCGCCATCTAGTGGCAAGACAGAGGTACTGTTACTTTGACAGAGCTGCTGGGTTACATTGCATTACATTTCGGCATTTAGCAGATGGTCTTAGTGGAGCAACATGCCCAGTTTATCAGCAAGTTTACAGGGTGCATTACCTCAGCGGGCTGTTTCGGGTGCAGACAAGAACCATGACTGAGCCTTTCTGATTAATACCAGGAGGCCCCGCCCACTTATCAGTTCCCCCCCCCCCCCCCCGCAGGTATTACCTTGGCGACCGGCTGCTGGGCCAGGGCAAGGTGTGGCTGGAGAGCGCGGTGATCGATCAGATCGGCACCTGCTTCCCCAACCGCTTCCCGCAGCAGATGCTGAAGAACCTGCGGGAGTCGGAGGAGCTGCAGCAGGAGTTCCACCTGTACCGCCTGCAGCAGCTGGACAAGACGCTGCAGGACCAGGACGAGGAGGTGAGCGCCGAGCCGGAGGAACCCCTCCTAAGCTTTTTTTTTGGTTGTCCTGTTCCGGGCTCAGGTGCGCAGACGGCGAAGGAAGGGCAGGGGATAATGCATGACCCTCTTTCTATCGGCTGTGTATGTTAGCTTGTGTATTAATGCTAACACGTAGCGTCCATTCTCTCAGCTGTGTATGTTAGCTTGTGTATTAATGCTAACACGTAGCGTCCATTCTCTCAGCTGTGTATGTTAGCTTGTGTATTAATGCTAACACGTAGCGTCCATTCTCTCAGATGTGTATGTTAGCTTGTGTATTAATGCTAACACATAGCGTCCATTCTCTCAGCTGTATATGTTAACTTGTGTATTAATGCTAACAGGTAGCGTCCATCCTCTCAGCTGTATATGTTAACTTGTATATTAATGCTAACACATAGTGTCCATCCTCTCAGCTGTATGTTAACTTGTGTATTAATGCTAACACATAGCGTCCATCCTCTCAGCTGTATGTTAACTTGTGTATTAATGCTAAAACATAGCGTCCATTCTGTCAGCTGTGTATGTTAGCTTGTATATTAATGCTAACACATAGCGTCCATTCTGTCAGCTGTATATGTTAGCTTGTATATTAATGCTAACACATAGCGTCCATCCTCTCAGCTGTATGTTAACTTGTGTATTAATGCTAACACGTAATATCTGTTCTGTCAGCTGTATGTTGAGGACTTAGTGCAGTAATGCGAGCTTTAGCCTCTGGTCTACTCAGTGTTGCACTTTCAGTCTGTCTTCTGGGAAGGCCCCTCAGAATTGGTAATAACAGGACAGTATAAGCATGGAGAAGATTTGTGGTAAAGTGTTTGCGTGTGTGTGTGTGTGTATGTGTGTGTGTGTGTGTGTGTGTGTTTGCGTGTGCGTGTGCGTGCCTGTGCGTGTGTGTGTGTGTGTGTGTGTGTGTGTGTGTGTGTGTGCGTGCGTGCCTGTGCGTGTGTGTATGTGTGTGCATGCGTGCGTGCGGCTGTGTGTGTGTGTATGTGTGTGTGTGTGCGTGCGGCTGTGTGTGTGTATATGGCGCAGATGGCGGAGGACCAGGCCCCGGGGCTGGAGGAGGAGGGTGAGGTGAAGGTGCTGGTCCTGTCCCCGCGCTGCTGGGCCGTCTCCTCCCCCTGCTACCTGGAGCGCCCCGACCGCCACTTCCCCCCCCAGCTCTGCGGCTACCTGGCCGAGTTCACCGACTTCTACGCCAACAGTCAGTGCCCCTCCTGCGCCTCTACCCTGCGCCTCTACCCCTCCCCCCACCCCCCATTCAGTGCCCCTCCACCTCTCCCCCCTCTTCCACCTCTACCCCCACCCCCCAGTCAGTCCCCCCCTCCTCCATGCTATATAATAAGCTTTCATTTCCACTATACAGTGTAGTTTTATACACATGCTGTAATGCTGTCTTGTTCTGGGATCTGTCTGTGCTCTGCTCACGGTGTTGACGCGCCGGCTCCCCCTGCAGGCCAGACGATGTACAGCCTGACGCACAGCAAGCCCCGTCGGCTGCAGTGGACCTGGCTGGGGCACGCCGAGCTCCACTACGGCTCCTGCATCCTCTACGTCTCCACGCTGCAGATGTACATACTGCTGCAGTTCAACAGCCAGGAGGTGAGCCCGCCCTCGCGCGCCCCCGCGGGCAGCGCCAGCGGGGGGAGAGAGAGAGGAGCCCGGTGTACCATCAGGGGATTGACTCTCGTTTTACTTTCACTAGGGCAGAGCGCTGAGTCACATTTTAAATATGCAGTGTGCCTGCTGTGAATGCATACAGAGGGGTACTGTACTACCCATAATACATCTGTTCTAATCAATAAATGGAGTCAAAATGGCAGTCACCCAGCAAGTTTATCGACCGCTATAATTCACATGAAACTACACGAAACCCTGGCGAAGGCCCTATCTTTTTAATGACCGTTTGGCAGTTTAATACAAATGGCTTGCCCGTTCAATAATGCCATTCATGTGTCAGATGTCGGCCGGCCTTGCAGCTGCTGGGTATTCGGTCCAGAGTGGGTTTCTGGTATGTTCTTGGGTCCTTACCCAGCAGGTGTTCTGGCTCTTTAACGCAGGAAGCAGGAACGTTTTTAAAGCGTGTGGCGTGGTGACTGAGGCCGCTCTCTCTGTCTGCCCCCCCCCCTCAGGACGTGTCCGTGGCGGCCCTGCAGCAGGCCACGGGGCTCTCCCTCGTTGTTCTGCTCCACGCGCTCAAGCCCCTCACCGCAGAGAAGCGCATCCTGGTCCACAAGAGCGCCAGCGCGGACCCAATGAAGTGTGAGGCCACCCCTCCTGCTCTCTCGCCTCTCACCTTTCACCTTTCGCCTCTGACCTCTGGCACTGAGCAGATATGGGACTCCGCAGCCTCACTCAAAGCGGTTTGGAGTCTCTCAGTGAATTAGCCAGCTTGTCGGGTGCAATTTGAAGCTTAAGTTTAGCTATAAAGGTATAATTTGAGACTAGTGAAACATATGATCATGAAATGCCTTGTGTAGAGTCTGGCGTGCAGATTGTGCTTAGTGGAATGACCGTTTCCATGGCGATCCTTACACGAGCTGACCAATGGCGGCGTTTGCTTTGCACACCCGCAGGGGTCCTGTGCCTGAACCAGCAGGCCCTCCCCCAGGACTCGGACGGCCACAGCTACTGCTACCTGCTCCCCAAGCAGACCTACCTGAACGTGGACGAGGACGCCGCCAGCACGCTGGAGAGGAAGAGGAACTACGTCTACTGCCTCATCGTCCAGGTCATGAAGGTGGAGAAGGAGATGCACATCGACAACCTGGTCTTCAGGGTAAGACCCCTCCGTAAACGATCCCAGCTCCGCCCTTTGCTCTGGGGAGTTGGGGTTTTTTTTTTTTAAACAATCCTGCAGTTGGCACTGAGGGCCTGACCTGCTCTGTGACTTCAGGTACTGCGCCTTCTGTAAAATGTAGGGGTGAATTTTTTCCCCCAAGTTTTAAGAGTTGAACGTGAGGAGTTGTTTTTATCCTGAAAATCATGGAAAGTCCCAGAGAAGAAGTCATGTAAAATGCCAAACATAGTCAAAAATAAAAATGCACAGAAACCTAGATCTGTCCTGCTGAAGACAATGGCCTGCTCGGCTCACGTTGTTTGTCTGTTAAGTCCAAAAGTGCTCTGTGGACTGGAATTAGCTAACACGAGAATGGACATGGATTGGCAATCTTTTGAAGGCCTTGCGCCTCAAAATGTATTTCCCTCTCCTGTCCCTTTGTTGCGAAATTGGTAAATTTAGCAGGAGTTTCGGGCAGTTAAATCCTGGCACATTCATACTGAAAATGTCCTTAAAGTCCTGGAATCTGGTGCATGTGGTGTGAGTGGGGATCTCTGTGCACAGTGCTGCCACCAGGAGGTCCTGCTTTGCATTGCAACTCTGCACCTCTGCCACAGTCCAACAGAGTCCATCCCGGTGATGAATATTCAACAGGTCGCTCCGGCTGATGAATATTCATCACCAGACAGACCGCGCCGCCTAAATTGGTGCCATACAATTTGCAGTTACAGTGGCTTAACACGTTCCTAATTAGGTTCAGGACCAACCTGTCATTGTTCAAACAGTGATCTTGTTGGCTTTCTGCTCCCCTCCCCCTGGTCCCGCCCCTGCCCCTGGTCCTGCCCCCCTTTGTCCCCGGTCCCTCCCCCTGGTCCCACCCCCTGGTCCCTCCCCCTGGCCCAACCCCCCCCTTGTCCCCGGTCCCACCCCCTGGTCCCGCCCCCGATCCCACCCCCCACCCCCCCCCCCCGGCCCCGCCCCCCTGCAGGTGCTGGACACGTGTCAGAAGCAGGAGGCGACGCGGTCCCCGGGCGCGGCGCGGTTCGGCTGCAGCACCACCGACGTGCTGTCCTGCGTGATGCACGTCATCAGCAAGGGCTACGTCAGGCGCAACGAGGACAGCCCGCACATCGTGGAGTTCCTGGCCGAGGACCCCAGCACGCCGCAGAAGGGCCAGGCCCACATCTCCTTCAGCCGGCCGGATCTGAAGAAGGGCTCCAGCCCCGACCTCGGCAATGGCGGCGGCGGCGGCAGCAATGCTCCCATCAGGTGTGATGATGAGGATTGAGCCACAGGGGCGGGGCGGGGCGGGGTGGAGAGGAGGGGAGGGGAGGGTGGCGGGGTTCACGAAAGGACTGTAGTCCTCTGGGCCATTTAGAACAAAGGAGGGGACAAAAGCCCCCCCCCCCCCCTTACCGCCCCACCCCGAGCGGTGTGCCTGCCTGCTTTGGCAGGGCGTGCATGCGTGTGCATGCATGCGTGTGCGCGTGCGCGATCCGTCTCGCTGAAGCTTCTGGGAGTGTTTTTTTGTTTTGTTTATTTCCTAAGATTCCTGCATTGTCTGCCTAAGCCTGTTTATAATCTTATTCATTTCATGTTTCATGTTTTTTTTTTTTTTTTTTTTTTTTTTTTTTTTCCAGTTCCAGAGGAGGTCAGTTTGACTGATAAATGGCATTGGTTTTGCCGATCAGAGTCAGTTCTGTCAGTGCCGTCTTGTTTTTCCTGCCTGTCGTTTCTGTCCACCTTTGAGCTCTAAATGCACCTGCACACAAACTGCTCTTACCTGTGAGCGTGCACCAATCGCACTGCAGCAGGGTCAGGCTGGTGCTGAGGGCCAGAGGGGCAGGTCTGACTGTGTGTTCACCCATGTGGTCTGTGGGTGCCTTAAATGCTCACTTTAAAAAAGTATATATATATATATATATAAATAAATAAATAAATGTTATTGCAAAACCAAAAAGATATATATATGCAACTTGTGCTCAATGTTTTGTTCTAGGCACAGAACACCAGAATGTTATCATTTTAAGAAATAAAGAGAAGACTTATTTGAACCTCCTTCGTTGTTTTTGTGTGTGTGTGTATGGAAACGAGTAGATTTGAGGCTCTTGGTGATAGCAGTTTGCATTGACATTGGTTAGCATTTATGGATGCAATGGGCTCTACCTTTCTGGCTCATTTCTGTTAAAATGTACATACAATGTACATAAAATCAATGCAAATAAAAATTGTGATATTGTATTACGCTCAACTGAATGTGTTCATTGACGTTAACGTTGCCATGGAGTCCAGTGCTTGCATTTTTAAAGGCACAAGGTTCTGGCGCCTTCTGTCAATTCTGCATTGCGACTGTTGTTTCCCAGAGGAAGAAGCAAGACAGGGATTCTGCATTCAGCAACTGAATTTAATACAAAAAGAATTTGAGCCAAATTAAGCTGCCCCCAGTACTGACCTACAAACTTAGACTTGTAACTCCACCCCCACGAGTGAGAACTGAAAACAGACTTGGAGAGGGGGCGGTTAGCCGGATCCCGTACTGCTTGCCCAAATGTCAGCTCCTCCTCCTCATCCATTTTAAAGGGTCACTTTCAGCCTGGCTTGGTGGGTGGAGAGTCCCCCAGGTTCTGGTGTGGAGAGTACGACTCCCCCCCCCATTGAGCGTTGTGTGTGAGAGCAGGCTGCAGGAGAGGAGGCTGGGTTGACTGACCGGCGACTGTGTGTCTCCCCCTGCAGTCTGGGAGGTCTCCTGGCGGGCCCGCAGAGGGCGGAGGACGGGGTCCTGGAGGCGGTGCTGTTCTCCATGGGCCGCACCATGACCCAGGAGGAGGTCCGGCAGCTGATGAAGAGGACGGTGCAGCAGGTGTCCGCCACGCTCAGCCTGGACCTGGACCGGGCCGAGCACCTGCTGGTGCACTGCAAGTGGAACGTGGACCTCCTCGTCCAGCGCTACACCGACGACCCCGACACCCTGGTCCTGGCGGCCGGCCTGAAGGGCCGCAACCCCCAGCCGCCGCCCAGCCCCGTGTCCCAGTGTCCCGTCTGCCTCACCCCCCTGACGGGGGACCCCGACGACACCCCCTCCCTCTGCTGCATGCACTACTGCTGCCGGGTGGGTCTCCTCCACATTAAATAGTCCTCTTGGCCGTTTAATCATTGCGAAGAGAAGTGCTACTCGGATGCATCAGAAAACAGTGTATACCCCCCACCAGTGAGGATAATAAGTAAAACCTATTTACATTTTAAGAAGGCGTCTACATTTGTATTTCTACAAATGTGTAATATGGCTTAATAATATGTAGTTTTCTCCAATAATTATTCGATAATAAAAAGTGTGCTGTGCTTTGGTGAGCTGTTATGCTCAAATATTGTATTTTGGATACGGATTTTTGCAAGATGCGCCAAGAAATAGTTGTTTAGGCTTATGCACCAAGCACAGGTCACAGTATTTGCTAATTAGCACAACTCTTCAGTCAGGAGGTAGAACTAATTAGTGAAATCAGCTGGCTGATTTCATGGATGGAAGAACCACATGGCCACACATGACTTGTACTTTCTGACCCCTGGACTTTCCACATTTGTCCGCAAGTTCATCTGTTTAACTACAGATGTAGCGTCTTCCTCTGACTAATGTCTGTGTGAGCCTGACTTGCACACTGCCGTGTGACATGAAGCAGTGACTGGCAGCATGTGCTTCTGTGTTTCAGCATGATTGGGCATCCCAATTTGGGGGTAAAAATGGGGAGCGCTTTTTAAAAAATGTAGTGTTGCAGTTTCCGAGGTGCCCTTTTGACGCGGGTGTTGTGTGTTTTGCAGTCATGCTGGCAGGAGTACCTCACAGCCAGAATCGAGCAGAACTTGGTGATGAGCTGCAACTGTCCCATCACAGACTGCCACGCCCAGCCCACCTCCCAGTTCTTCTACAGCATCCTGACCGACAAGGACATCATTGCCAAGGTCTGTGTAGTATGAGACAGGTCTGACAGCATTGTGCATGTAGTATAAGACATGCCTGACAGCAGTGTGCATGTGGTATAAGACATGTCTGACAGCACTGTGGATGTAGTATAAGACACGTCTGACAGCACTGTGCATGGAGTATAAGACGCGTACATACCGGCCCTCCGGGGCCAGGAGTGCTGCATCCCTGCTTGAGTAACCCAGCCTCTGCCCTGTCCCACCCCCTCCCCACCCCCACCCCCTCCCGCAGTACGAGAACGCTCTGCTCCGGGGTTACGTGGAGTGCTGCTCCAACCTGACCTGGTGCACCAACCCCCAGGGCTGCGACCAGATCCTGTGCAAGGAGAACATCGGCAGCATGGGCACCTGCTCCAAGTGCTGCTGGTCCTCCTGCTTCAGCTGCAACTTCCCAGAGGTCAGCGCTGCGCTCTACGCTCTTCTCTCTTCACTGTACCATAGAGTGTACTACGGTGCTCTGGATCACCATAGATATGATGCGTTAACCAGGTAGTCTGTTCTTGTGCTCCTTCCGTCCTCCCTTCTTAACTGCAGGAGGCTTTGAAACCGAGTCTCTGGTGCTTCTGAACATCCACTGAAGCTACGTTGCACTTGATTAACACTCAGTTAATTCTCCGACGATGCATCAAATTGTAATGTTTCAGCATCAATGGAGGGGAGCAAACTTTCAATGTTAAGAATACAGAGCAGAATCTTGTTTTTGTCTAAGAATATCTATGGTATCACATCGTCACTGCACCACAGGGTGCGCTACACCGTGCAGTTTGTAACATGCCTGATGTTTTTGGCTGGACCGCAACAGCGGGGCCAGCCCTACAAACGCAAATGTCTGTGACTGAGTGATCAAGTGCTGGGTGACTGAGTGAGGAACTTACACCATTGGTCGGCCGGTCCAGCCATATACTAGGTTTTGACCTGGTCTTGTTTTGTTTTTGTTTTTTGCACCAAGGCGCACTACCCGGCCAGCTGCAGCCACATGTCCCAGTGGATGGACGATGGGGGCTACTACGAGGGCATGAGCATGGAGGCTCAGAGCAAGCACCTGGCCAAGCTCATCTCCAAACGCTGCCCCAGCTGCCAGGCCCAGATTGAGAAGAACGAGGGCTGTCTGCAGTGAGTAATCCGCCCTGGAGGCGGGTCTGAGCCGGGTCACGGTTTAGAGTCGGGTCCCGGGCTGAACCAGGTCCGGGGCTGGACCGTACTGGTCTTGTGGACCCAGGGAACTGCGACTGTATTGTAAGGCCCCAAAGCCACAAATTGGCAAGGTTAGGGTGAGAAGCATGTAATTATTAATGGTCTTGTTTATTGGTCTGTGTGGTCTTAAGCCTGCCCACGGCTTTCTCAGAAGTCTGCTCTGAGCTTAGTCGCAGTTGTCTCGGGACATAACTGATCTGAACATGAAGACTGCCTGCCTTTATTTCTGAGTGGGATCGGCAGGATAAGGGTTAAAATGGCCTCAAAGTGTGACCTCTCACTGCGTGAATATCTGTGTTTCTTTGTGCCCCAGTATGACCTGTGCCAAATGCAACCACGGGTTCTGCTGGCGGTGTCTCAAACCTTGGAAACCCACACACAAGGATTACTACAACTGCTCCGCTATGGTAAGGCCCTATACCCTTGCCAGAATGTTCTGTGTCTTGGTGTTGAGAGGAAAAAGTTCTATGAGTGTGTCTCTCTAGAAATAAAATTAAGCTCTCTTTGTTACGGACCTAGAGCACCGATGTTATGTGCGTGGGTGCTCTCGTGGCTGCAGGTGAGTAGATAACCAGTGAAGTAACGGGTTTGACTCTGTGTGAACAGGTGAGCAAAGCAGCCCGCCAGGAGAAGAAGTTCCAGGACTACAACGAGAGATGCACTTTCCACAATCAGGCCAAGGTAAGGGCCCGCCCCTCCACTCAACACTACGTGAGCTCGCTATTTCACTGGTCATGGCTCGTGGTGAAGGCTGTGTGGCTGTGCCGTGCTGGGTTATTTCACTGGTCATGGCTCGTGGTGAAGGCTGTGTGGCTATGCCGTGCTGGGTTATTTCACTGGTTATGGCTCGTGGTGAAGGCTGCGTGGCTGTGCCGTGCTGGGTTATTTCGCTGGTCATGGCTCGTGTTGAAGGAGACGTGGATGTGCCGTGCTGGGTTATTTCGCTGGTCATGGCTCGTGGTGAAGGCTGCGTGGCTGTGCCGTGCTGGGTTATTTCACTGGTTATGGCTCGTGGTGAAGGCTGCGTGGCTGTGCCGTGCTGGGTTATTTCACTAGTTATGGCTCGTGGTGAAGGCTGCGTGGCTATGCCGTGCTGGGTTATTTCACTGATTATGGCTCGTGGTGAAGGCTGCGTGGCTGTGCCGTGCTGGGTTATTTCACTAGTTATGGCTCGTGGTGAAGGCTGCGTGGCTATGCCGTGCTGGGTTATTTTGCTGGTTATGGCTCGTGGTGAAGGCGACGTGGCTATGCCGTGCTGGGTTATTTCACTGGTTATGGCTCGTGGTGAAGGCTGCGTGGCTGTGCCGTGCTGGGTTATTTCACTGGTTATGGCTCGTGGTGAAGGCTGCATGGATCTCACCAGGTTTCCTCTCCTTCCAGGACTTCGCCATCAACCTGGAGAACAAGGTCTCCTCGATCAACGAAGCGCTGCAGATGAAGTCCTTAACGTTTGTCATCGACGCCTGCAAGATTTTGGCCCAGGCTCGCAAGGTCAGGAAGGCCTTTCCGTCCTGCATGGTCTCGTGTGCTGTTTCCATTGTGTTGGGCATTAAGGTCACAGAGGTCATATGTGATATTAGTCCATAGTTATATATTTAAATCTGAAGTTTCCAGGAATGTTCCTGTACGAAAAGAACAAATTTGTTCTTTTAGTTCATTGTCCTCAGTAAACAGAAAATGGTTATCATCCAGTCACAGAAAATGTTGACCTTCTATATTAAAAAACAATGTGGAAAAATCTTGATCGATCATTTGGTCGGAGTGAATTTTCCGGTTTCGTTGATTTGTGTAAATTCTGCTTCTCCATGTAAGTATATGTCAAACATTTGTTTTTACCTCACTTTTGACGGGATCTTGTGTTTTTATTGTTTGTTTTTATTTTTCTTGTTGTTTTATGATTGTCCATTTTTAACGTGGTTGTTATTAACTGAACCCTGGCTGCAGACCAAATTTCCCCTTGTGTGGGGACGACAGAGATCGATTGATTGCTCTCTGAAAGTAGTTTTCCCAGTTGGGTTTTAACACGTTTGTATTTGCTCAGGTGCTGGCCTACTCGTGCGTGTACAGCTACTACAACCAGGACACAGAGAAAATGGACGTGATGGAGCAACAGACCGAGGCCCTGGATCTCCACACCAACGCCCTCCAGATCCTCCTGGGTGAGTTGCAGACCTCCCGTCAGACACGGACGCATCGCGGGGAGCAGTAAATATCTCACTGTTTTATAAAGACGTATGACGATGATTTTTTGTTGGCGAGTACTGTTCACTTTATCTGCAACAGCTGTGCGTCCAACAAAGCGTACTTTTGTGACGAACGGCACAATTAAGACAGACTCGAAAGCGAGAGCGAGATGCATCCCATGTATCTTACCACAAATATATCCACGGATTGTTTCCAAGACTGGACATCAACATGAATTATAACAGCCATTTTATGTCTTCTTTGTTCTCTTGACATCATCTTGTTTGGCAGCCATTTTCGTGCACTATGCACCACCTTTCAATGAACATTTCATTATGTCACCTTGCTGACGTAGATGGGTAACAGGGCTGATGTGGGTAATGGGGCTGGCATAGGTTACAGGACTGATGTAAGTAGGTGACGGTGCTGAATTAGGTGATGTGTGTAACAGGGCTGATGTGGGTAATGGGGCTGGCACAGGTTACAGGACTGATGTAAGTAGGTGACGGTGCTGAATTAGGTGATGTGTGTAACAGGGCTGATGTGGGTAATGGGGCTGGCACAGGTTACAGGACTGATGTAAGTAGGTGACGGTGCTGAATTAGGTGATGTGTGTAACAGGGCTGATGTGGGTAATGGGGCTGGCACAGGTTACAGGACTGATGTAAGTAGGTGACGGAGCTGAATTAGGTGGGTAATGAGACTGATTTGGGTAACTGCTCTGTGTCTCTGCAGAGGAGACGCTGCTCCAGTGCACTGATCTGGCCTCCTGCGTGCGGCTGCTCAAACCCGAGCATCTCAACACCGGCCTGGAGCTGATCCGCCGCATCCAGGAGCGCCTGCTGGCCATCCTGCAGCACTCTACGCAGGTACAGCACGCACATACACGCACGCATACACGCGCACACACACACACACACACACACATATACACACACATACACACACGCACGCACACACACACACACACACACACACATACGCACACGCACGCACGCACATACACACACATACACCCATACACACACACACACACACACACACACGCACATACACACCCACGCACACACACGCACATACACACGCACACACGCACGCATACACACACACACTCACACACGCACACACGTATATACACACACACGCACACACACACACGTATATACACACACACACACATACACGCACACGCACACGCACACACGCACACATACACACACGTATATACACACACACGCACACACACACACGTATATACACACACACTCACACTCACACACTCACACACACACATATACACACACACACACATACACACGCACACACGCACACAGACACACGTATATACACACAGACACACACTCACACACACACATACACACGCACACACGCACACAGACACACACACACACACACACACACATATACACATACACACACATACACACATACACACATACACACACGCACACACGCATACACACACACGCACGCACGCACATACACACACACATACACACATACACACACGCACACACACACACACACGCACTCACGCACTCACACACACATACACACGCGCGCACACACACACGCACGCACGCACATACACGCACACATACACACACACACACACACACACACACATATACACACACACACATACACACACACACACACACACACACACACATATACACACACACACACACACATATACACACACACACACACACACACACACATACACACACACACACACACACACACACACGCGCGCGCACTCACACACGCCTCTATGTGCGCAAAGAGACAGGACAGGCTCCCAACAGCTGTTCATAACAATTGCTTAAATTCCCAACACCCCACTGCTTAAATTCAGCAAGCTTTATTCTGCAGATCCTGAGTTACTGGAGCCCGGTGAGCTAATATTCATCCACATTGATCCAGAAGTGTAAATACTCAGGGACTGAATCTTCTCCTCCAGTGTAGCGCCTGTGACTGCCCCCTGCTGGCCAGATGGCTGTCAGACACCTCGGTCTCATCATCCATCACACCAGCCTTCTTACTCTCTGTAGCTTAGCTATATCAATGTCTGCTGAGCATTATGATGTTATTAGTACATTACAGACTATTAGTATATTACTCATTAGGCAGAGAATTATTCCCTTGATTTGACTGATTAATTAATCTTAGCTTGGGTAAATGAATGCGTACATAAAATGTATGCATTCAATAAATTAAAATGTGTTGTATCTTAGGTTACACATTAAAAAGTAATGGCCACAGGGAGCCCTTGGGAACCAGTGCTGTGGGATCATGTGCGTAACAGTGTCGGACCTTATCCGTAGCTGTGATGAAGCCTTTCTGTCCCACTCTCCCAATTGCAGGATTTTCGGGTGGGGTACCAGTCCAAGCCCGGATCTGACCAGGAGGCGGCTCAAGCGGCCAATCTGGCTAACCACACGGACTCGAACAAGGAGTGAGTATCGTGCCCCTGAGGGACTGGTGGGTCCTGCTGCCGGAACAGCATCACCTGTTCAGGTGTAATTCTGTAGCCTGCAAACGTGTTCTGTGCCAATATGTTCCTGTGTTTTGTTGTCAAGTAAATGGATTTAATTAATTGCATTGCTGCAATCAGGGTGGTTCTGTACTGACTAAGGCTACATTCAAAACTCCGGACCTTAATGCTCAGTTCAGATTTTTTGCTCAGATTTGATCGTTTAGACCGGCTGTTCATATTCATTTTTGAAAGGCTCTCAATTGTCCTGTCAATGCATAATCATGACCACATTAACCAATCACAACACTTTGCTGGTGTACCAATGGCTGGGAGGAGAACGCCATTCTGCACCAATCCTGTCTTTCACTGAGGGCACACCCCACCCAGCTGGTGTACTAAATTTGTGCATTAACCCAGCAATCCTGATTTGAGCATCCACTTACGAGTGACATGCAAAAAAAAAATTGGAATTGGGACAATTTTAGCTACAGACTGAATGTAGCCTTAGTGTAGTTAAGAACTTAGAACGTTAAGCTCTGGACATGTCAGATTGGATTGTGAGTTCATCGTGTGGGTAATTTTAACGGAAGTGTCTGTTTAGGTCGCAAGCAAGTTTTCCTAAAATGCAGCGTGCAATGGCATTAGGGGTCAGCTCTGAGGAAAACCCTCTCTCCCCCCCCCCTCCCCCCCCCCCCCCCCCAGGGCAAAGTCGGAGGGGGGCTCAGACTCGGGCGACTCGGACAACGTCAACAACACGGCGGAGGACGGCGGGGACGGCGACGAGGAAGACGACGAGTACGACGACGAGTACGTCCCCGAGTGGCACGAGGACTACGACGAGGACGACATCGACGAGGACGACTTCTTCTCCGACGACGACGAGTCCGAGAACCTGGAGAGGGACTTCAGCCCGTACGACTAAAAGAAAAAAAAAAAAAAAGAAGTTTACGAAAAGTGAAACCAATAAATGCACACAAAAAACACGAGTCGCGCCGAGCTCCTGTCAAGCAACGCTACCGCATACATATTCCAGAACCGAGAGGAAATGAGTGGTTTGGGGTGTTTTTTTGTCTGACGGGAAACAGCTGGGTCAGGTTTTACACGGGAATTAGGCAGTGAAGCATACAAGTCTTTTTCATCAGAAGAAAAACTAAAACAAGTCCCTTTCTCTCTCAGCAGAATCCAGCCACCAGTTACCGTCGTCATAACCGCAGCTGTGTGTTGGTCCTCTGTTCTATTTGCATAACCGTATCTGCAAACGTTTGTTCTGTTAATTCACGTAGGTTAAGTTTATACTATGAAACCTTTTTTTTCGTTTTTGTTTAATGAGACCTTATTTCACCACTTCACTGCTGTCGAATGAGAAGAGGAAGGTTTGTGAAAATGCGCCGTTTTAAGCACCGGCCTCCGGGGTGGTAGCCCCCGCCTTGGTTCAGTGTAGCCGAAGGAGCAAATTAGGCACAGATTTACAATTCCACACGAATAGAAATATTTCACTTATTCGTTTTTTTTTGTTTTTGTTTTTGTTTTTTTTGTTTTTTAATATCAGCTGAGTTGCCATTTTCATGATGCAGTATAAAGTTATTTTCTACTCAAATGTACGCCTTGATTTAAGTTCCAATACATTGATATGCCTTTATTTTTAGCTGGTTAAATAAAATACTCACATGGAAAGTTACCTAATGGTTAAATAAAAAAATTTAAAAATATATATATATATGTTTTGATTTGAACAATGGAGAGCATTCTTAGGACTATTGAAATGGGGGGAAAAGTGAATGGCAGTTAAGGAAAGAATGGTTAAGTGTAAATATTAAAGGGCTACTGGAACTTCACAGTCCTGTTTAAAAGCCTGTCAGTGCATTCTGAAATGGAAACTTACTGAGTATAGAGGGGGGGGGGCTGGCTAACAGAGAACACTCTTCAGGATTCCAACAGCCCACCAAAGAAATGGGAATATGAGACAAACGCATCAAAAACATGTCAATCGGCTCTTCTTGGGTCTCATTGCAATAATTTGGATTTTTATTTCATTCTATACTTTTTTTTTTTTTGCTAAGCAGCAACATATGTTACTTGCTTTTTCCCAGTTTGTTTTTTTTCCTGGAAAAAAAAGAGTTTTTGGACATGTTAATGTTCATATATACAGAGATGGAGAGAGATCAGATACCTTGGCAGTGTCTGAATTTTCTGTAAGTTGAGATCCTTATATATTCATATATTGTTCATCTACTATGTTCTATCTTTCCAAATTAAAGTTGGAGTTGAGCAACTTCCACTTACTAAATAAAAAGCTTTTTCTGCTAACACCTATTGTCCATGCTTAATAGATTCTCAGGTGTAAAAGTTACTTTTAAGCCCAGGAAGTGCAGCTTGTTAGAATGCCAATGAGCGCTCTGAATTTACTGCAGTTGGGTTATAATTTAGAACGTATCTGGGCATTGATATTGGAGATGCACGGCCACACTGTGAAGAGTTTCGGCTAAAGTGGACATTGGTTCTGCTTCTGCACAGATCTTTGGACGGTATTGCACGGAGCAGCTGTGTGTGTTGCGGTATGTCTGCGTCAAAGGGCCTCGGCCGTCTCAAGGCAAGGACATGGGAGATATGAAACATGTTATCTTTGGCATAACAGCCTTTCCCCGTATGTGAGATGGCTGGGATTGACTGCTGGCACAGGGAATAAACCAACGCTGGCGACATTGCTGTCTCAGCAGGGTGGTCTGATAGGCCTTTGCCACAGCGACAAAGGAATTTTAGGGTAGGGGTGTAACATCTTGAGCCTGAACTGTTTATCAGAAGCAGTCTATCGCCTCTGATGACGGCATGTGCATTTCAAGGTAACTGACGTGACCTTCGAAGGGCTGAAACTCATTTTGCTCCATTAGATTTTATATTACCACAATGATAAGAAACCATTTTTAAATGGTGTGTTCTGGACAAACATTGCATTGAGAGTTTTGCATTGAGGTGTTAGTGGAGTAAAACTACTCTGAAAGGTTGGGGAACGAAGTCTGACAGGAACAAGTGTAATAAAGTAAACTAGTGATATATTCTTTGGCCCTTAAAGTTAAACCTTATCTTCTACTTGCCATGATAGTATATTCACAATGACATCCCTTATGGGGATGGGACCACTGAATAATTATCGTTGCATGCCATCCAGGTACATTATGTTCCACTTTAAAAAGAATGCTTGTTGGATGGTTATGAAATAGTAATTTTGAGGTAAAACTTTCCAAGGATGAAAGTTGTTCTGTTTGAGTAAGCAAGTAGGTTATGGACATAAAATAAGCTGAAGGCTCCAGTAGCTCGAACCCCATCGGTTGCTATGATGTCAACGCTACCACCCCACATTAGGCTAGGGAAGCCAAGCAGCAAGCACAGAGATAAATGTCAATCAGAAATTTAAAATTTGAAACAGTTTAGGCAAGTATTAGTCCCAAATTTTACTGGTAGCGGGTCAGCTCCGTGTTCTGCCCATCTGAACTTGATAAGAAATGTAACAATCGTTAATCGAGTTTCAAAATTCCTTCGGGGAAGTTCTGCTTGACTTCGAAAGTCCGCTATTCTTCGTGACTTCATGGGGAGAGGAGCTCCAATATTTCCCACACACTGTACAGATGTACTCGGTACCATAGACATATATACAACCTCCCCAGACATTCCCATGTCACCCCCCTGCTCACTGACCTCCACTGGCTGCCTGTTATGGCTCGCATCAAATTTAAGACCTTGGTGCTTGCATACCAGGCAGCTAAGGGGTCAGCACCTGCATACATCCAGAGGATCATCAGACCCTACACACCAGCCAGACCTCTCCGCTCTGCCACTTCTGGACGCTTGGCACCTCCCCCTCTTCGTGCCTGTACTTCCCGCTCCCGTCTGCTGTCTGTCCTGGCCCCGCGCTGGTGGAATGACCTCCCCATGGCGGTCAGAACAGCAGAGAACCTAACTACCTTCAAACGCAGACTAAAGACTCATCTCTTCAGGCTGCACCTCTCCCCACCCCTCCCTAGCCTGTAGTTTAGCTCATTGTACCTAGTTAGGCTAATTCGAGCATGTTAGTTTTTATTATTTGGCAGGATTGTTTGTCTAATTCTGATCAAGAAATTGTGATTTCAGTGCTAGTTTGTATTTGGCAGGGTTGTTTGCTGAACAGGTTACTCTACAGGGTTGGAGTCCTGATCTGTGGCCACTACTGGCACTACAGTCTTTATTTCGCTTTAGTATGTTTCTTCTGTACCTCTGCACCTGGAACTAATGCACTTGTTGTACGTCGCTCTGGATAAGAGCGTCTGCTAAATGCCTATAATGTAATGTAATGTAATATACATGTCTATGCTCGGTGCAAGCTTAGTTCCGGGTGCTTCGACGCTTAATTGTTTGCACTGAACTCTATGGTTGGCTGAGGGCGTGCTTTCCTGTCCTGTTTACAGGTCTTTACTTCCGAGGGGGGAGGACATGAAGTTAGCTAGGAAGGTAATGGCGTTTAGCATATTCTAGGTAATCTCTATTAAATGCCCAACGTGGCATGTAGGAAAGCAAGCACGCGCGTCCGCGATTCATTTCTTGTCTTCAGAAAATTAGACAACAAATCTTAGTTGTGACAAAACGACTTTATTCCTCCGTGTTCAAAACTATCGAGCTAGCATTGTAAACCATGCTACGTATTCTCATGACGCTTGCCATGGAAATGGATTCGAGCCAAACGTAATGTTGATATTTTACTAAGCTTTGCCTATTCTAAGCTTAGCTAATTTTGTAAATGTAAACAAGCCCAAAAAAAATACACAGTCTGGAGTTCATACAGTGCGGAAGAACGAATCCAAACTCTTTCGGCGTAGTTGCTCGGACACAGACTAGCTATCGTTCCCGAAGCCAGCATGGCCCGTGGTGGTCGTCGGAAACGTAGGGGCGATGGCTTTTTGCCCCCTGCGCATGGTCCTCCCGGGCCGATGTGTGCACCTCAACCAGCGCCACCTGACATAGGCTGGCACGGGCCTCCCTTTCCGGGCGGGCATCCTGGTTACCCTGATCCCGATTTAATGGATGATTCAGTGGGCTTCCGACCAGTGATGGAACCGCCGTATGGACCGATGAATGAGCCTGGATTTGGACCAGTGGACCACGATTTTAGAGGGCGTGCTAATCAATTCCATGGACCAAGACCTATGATGGATGTAGACTATGGCCCTATTCCCGACATGGGACATGGACCAGTAATGGTCAGGGAGTATGAGCATGTGGACCACGGAGACCTCGGTCCAATGCCTGATCGACCTATGATGCCCGATCGACCTATGATGCCCGAACCTCCGGAGTTTAGAGCTTTTGTGCCGCCTTTTGAGGAAAGAGATTTCGGTCCGATGGGGCGAGAATGCGCTCCCCCGATGGACGGGGGTTATGGACCGAGACATGGTGAAATCAGTCCTGTGGATCGAAATTATCAACAGACAACGGACGAGAGATCTTTTGGCTCTGCAGTGATGCCGATGGAAGGCGGTTTCGCTCCCTCGTCCGTACAAGACCAGGTAAGAAAACTTTACATGCGAATTGCACATTGCGAGTAGGAGGTGTAACTTGCTAAATGTCTTTGGTTGATGGTTTGCAAGCTAAGTAACGTAGGTTTAGTTTATGGGTTAGAGTGAACTACAGAATTGCTCGCGTGTATTTCCAGGTTCAGTTTCATTTATCAGTTCAGATTACGCAACCGAATAGCATACTTGTCAGTAGCGTAACATATTTGTCTCTTACACAGCGTGGCATGTTCTTTGGTGGTCCGAGAACATTTCATGGGCCACCAGACCAAGATATGGCCCACGATCACGGCCACAGTGCAAGAATGATGGGACGTCCCGGATGGGTGGATAGCTCAGTAAGTCCCCGTCTAGCTTTGCCTGGGATGTCTCGAATATTTATTGGAAATTGCAGGTCATTTACAAATAAAGAAGCTAGCAACAACCCTGTCAGTCCAAGTTCAAAGATATTAATGTTTACCCCACTGTTGACTCACTGATGACACCTACTGTAAACAATCAAGGTCAATTGTACAGGTCACTAGAGGACACTGAAGTAGTGATCCAGTTGTCTTGATCCAGACAACCTTTGCTACACGAGAGCGCACATTTTCATTTGCTTTTTAGTTCAAACATTTGCATTTTCCCAAAAGCAACATCCACGCCAGGTGTGCGGTTACTTTTCTATTTCCTATGCAAGGTGTGCTGTCGTCGAATTGGTACATTGATGAATTATAATAAAAGTGTGGCAAAATGTTTGCATGCAGTTGGCTTTACATCGGTTTATAAGGCCAGTGAGCTTGGACCTGGACTTTAAGCCCCGTCTTTATTAGCGAGCTGGCAAAAGAACGAGGCAGCACAAAAAAAAAGCAGCAGCACAACGCTGGCCAGCTTTACTGGATTCAAAAACCGTCAGCATTTCTTAGGCACGTACAGGATTTATATTCAGGACTCTTGTTTTTGTGGTGCTAATGCTTAAACTGTGGTCATGTTCACGTGTCTCTGTCTGTCTGGGTCAGTCTGTCCGTCTGTGTGCGTTGTGGAAGTGTGTACTCTAAAGGGATCATTTTTGAGCAATTACGTGTGTGTGTGTGCGCGCGTGTGTGTCTGTTTGTTCAGCTGCAGTTGGATAAGTTGTTTTGCCCAGCCATAAGATAAAAGATGTTTTTCTCAGAGCTGAGTCAGTGGGAAGTAGAACAATGTTTATGTGACTGAATCTGTCTAGATTTAGCAGAAATGACTGTATAATGTTAAAGATATGGGTCTGTAGATTAAAGGTATACCCCCTTTCATTGGGTAACGATTTTAAGCTGGTCTGGTGCATTGGTGGTATTGGCGGTTTCTGATTGGTGGTGTCTGTTCTAAATGCTTCTCAGGAAATGGCCCATCCCGGGCACCCCCATCCTGGGCACCACCCTCCCGGGCACCCCCATCCCGGGCACCACCCTCCCGGGCAGCACCCTCCCGGGCACCCCCATCCCGGGCACCACCCTCCCGGGCACCCCCATCCCGTGCACCCTCCTACTGGGCATCCCCCTCCCGGGCACCCCCCTACTGGGCACCCCCCTACTGGGCATCCCCCTCCCGGACACCCCCCTACTGGGCACCCCCCTCCCGAGCACCCTCCTCCCGGGCACCCCCCTACTGGGCACCCCCCACCCGGGCATCCTCCCTCTGGGTATCCGCCCCCCGGGCATCTCCCCCCCAGCCATCTCCCCCCCGGGCACCTCCCCCCCGGCAAGAAGCCAGAACCGCAGAAGAAGCCCAAACTTCCTCCAAAGCCGTGCTCCAAGTAAGCTAACCGAAATGCACTCAGTGCTAAGGCTGAAGGAAGGGATTACATATTACAGACGCTGATTCTTCTATTTTTCCTTTACCTAAGTAATGCTTTTTTTTTCTTTTAGAAAAATATATTAAGAACAAAAATGACTTTCTTATTTATGGGGGGGAACCCTATTGTTTGTCAGTTCTTTTTAGCTGTTCCATAACATTCTACTGTTGTTTTTAGGCCGCCTCCTGGACGATTTCAAGGGATCATCTCATTTATTGGGGTAAGTAAGACTCGTGCATTTCAGACAGTTTCAGATGATGAGGAAATATTTTAAGTATGTAAGTAAATATAGTAAATATTTTTGAAAGTAAATATTTGAATATTTTATTTTGAATGTTTGTGCTTTGACTTTCCTAGCCCAGGCCAAATTAACACCCCCCCCCCCCCCCCCAAAAAAAGACCTACCTACCCACCCCCGTGCCACCTTGCCCTGCTCGTGACCACGTGCTCTGTCCCCTCCAGGCGGATTACGGCTTCATCGAACGGGACGACCTGAAGAAGATCCACTTCAGCTTTGACGCTTTTTGGGGCGACACGACGGAGATGATCCCGGGCGTCCGAGTGCAGTTCACCGTCTACAAGGACAAGGCAAGGCTTATCTGGCTCTCTCTCTCTCTCTCTCTCTCTCTCTCTCTCTCTCTCTCTCTCTCTCTCTCTCTCTCTCTCTCTCTCTCTCTCTCTCTCTCTCTCTCTCTCTCTCTCTCTCTCTCTCTCTCTCTCTCTCTCTCTCTCTCTCTCTCTCTCTTGCGTGGTGCTACAGCTACAGAGTCACTCTGGCCTTCTCTGGAGGGATGTAATTGTGGATCTTCTTCACCTTTTGGAACTTTGTGTTGCCTCCACAGGCTATTTTTATTCACTGTTGGTGCTGGCGTTTTTTCAGGGAAAGGAGTGCGCAACTGATGTTGTGGTGCCCCCTGGTGGCACGGAGGAGGTTGACGGCGACATTCTTGAGGGAGTTGTCAGCAGAGCTCCTGAATGCCAGGTGAGCTTAAAAGCAAAAGCAGTGACTTCCCCTCCACAGAAAAAGAATATACTGAGTTAAAATGCGCTGGCAAGATTTTATTGACACTTCGCAACGTATGGGCAAATATGCAAACTAGTGCTGCTTTCAGATATTGCAGAATATGAAATGCAGATATTGCAGCCTGTTCAAATTCTGTAAGGGTCTGGGTTGATTGACTTACTCAGGCTGGCTTTTTCAACCCACTGAATGTAGTGTGAGCTTGTCTTGACAAAAACTTCCCTAAGTTGGCCTCTCGGATGGGCTGGGAATCTGCGGAAAACTGTCTCTAAACTGTGGATTTCAGTTGCTTAGCTGCCAGAGCAGGTGGTTTCTGCTGTGGCCTTGAAATTTTCAGTTTGCAAGGACATTTGAATCGTGCTGATAAGTACCCACGAAACAAGCAGGCTTTTAATCAGTTTGTTGAACAGACTGGATTAGAGCGCCTAGCTCCAGAATTATTTGGAGGCAAACTGGCAAGGCCATGTTTTTTTTATGTGCCCTGTCCAAGGCTAGTTATAGCAAAAATATCTGTGCGGTAAAATCAACACATCAACAGCCTTGCACAGGTTTATGCATTTTTTTTTGTACAGGACCACATTTTTGAAGTTTTGTTAATGAGAAGGTGGCCTCAGGGCATCTCCCTACGCAAATTTGTTATATTGCACCCTGCATTCCTCCCCCAAACCCCCCCCCCCCCCCCCCGTCAAGGTCGACGGAAAGTCACGGAAGCTGACCTTGCCCAAGTACGCGGGCTCCATCCAGGCCACGCTGCCGAGCGAGGAGGCCGAGCTTCCCTTCACGACGCACGACTACCGGCCCTCCCTGCTGGAGGGCGACCGGGTCCAGTTCAACCTGCTCACCGACCTGGTCACCAAGGAGAAGAGGGCCACCAACATCGCGCTCGTGCCCAACACCTTTCAGTTCACCAATGAGAGCCGAGAGACGGTGAGGCTCTCCGCCAATCAGACAGAAGGGAGAAATTCACCCGGAAAAAAAAAACATCAAAACTGTTTTCCTTAGGCAGTATTATAAATGGTATAAATGTGATGATACCGTGTGCTATAAAATGGCACACCGAAGTGTAAGAGGAATTGGGGGCTGTGGATGGCTCGTCCTATAGTTGCACTGTTCTAGGGCATGGCCCCACACTCTGTGGTATCGAATTCGGACCATGCCAGTGCCGACTGACTGGCAGCCCTGCACAGTTTGCTCCATGGATGAGAGGCTTTCAGTCAGACCGGTTGACGGCATCCTATTGTGTGCCAGTCTAACAACGTATTGAACAGATTTTACTAAGCAAGGCAAATTCTTTTTGTTTATAGCCAGTCTCAGGCAGACATGAATTAATTGCCAGTTACTTGCTGAACCTGGGAACACGGACTTCACTGGATTAACTCACTTTACCTAGCCATACCATTTTCTAGGTGTTTGCAAAGCAATTGGGGCGTACACACATGCTATAGACCTACACAGAGCAGGCTCGGCACGTTTAGAGCACCTGTAGCCCAGATGTGGAGTCAGACTACATTTCCCAAAATGCAATGCTTCTTCCTGCAGGGTGTCGTCATGAACACGAAGGATGGCTCTGGCTCCATAATGTCAGAAGAGTGGAGCAACCTGTGCTTTGATGCTGATGAGAACCTGAGTGACACTGAGCTGAGAGTAATGGACGAGGTGGAGTTCACGGTCGTTCCTGTGAGTGCTTCTCCATTTTAATTCTGTTTTTTTCCCCACATGCTGCTTAGATTTAGGAAAAAACTTAATTCCTTCCCTTAGGTTAACACTTCATTCCCCAGCTCATAAATTCTTGGTAGAAAACTTGTGGAATATACGCAGGACACTGCTAGGTCTCGCACTGATTCATTTATTTATTGATTTATTTATTGATTTATTTATTTATTGATTTTTTTATTTCACTGTGTGGTGATAATTTCTGTTTTGATAAAAGGCTGTTGTACTGAGGGGCCAGAGCAGCTTGTGGTGAACAGAAACAGGAAGTGCATTCGTCTGATCAGTGTGAAAATTGACACCAGACCTGGTTTACAGCATTCCTAGACCTTGCCCGATATCTAGTGTTTAAATTGTTTGTTAGAATGCTACCTGTTCTTCCCTCCGCAAACATCAAAGCAAACGTCTTAGGGGGCACTTCAGTCACACCCTAATTTAGGCATGTGGTCTGAGGGTCCCACATTCTGCAGAGTTTGAAGGGACACCAGAACATAAAGCTATTAACCCTACATTACATTATAGGCATTTCGCAGATGCTCTTATCCAGAGTGTGTGTGTGTCAAAGGCAGTAGGCCTGACGTGTTTGCTGAAATGTGCTTAAGCAAGAAATGGAAGAACCTTAAGAGGAACTAAGAAAGCTTTCAAAATGCGCTGTTTATGAACTTTAAATAACTGTCAGAACAGGTAACTGTGAATATGGTGGAAAGGATGATGGGGTAACAGAGCTGGAAGTGTATAAAGATCTGGCCGACCCCCTACTCATGGGCGGGGCCATTGTGGAAGAAAAATCTGTTTTTTTCAGATACATTTCGCTTACACTGAGTGCCAATATGTTTCATCGTGTGTGCGCTTGAAAAAAATATGTCTATTTCTGTGTGTCAAGATGTGCTTGAGCAGTAACGGTAAACTGTAAAAGGAGGAACCTGCCTTATTCAGGGTATGAGGAAACATAGAGGAACCAAAAAACTTGCAAGACGTGCTGTTTGTGCCTTTTGAGTGTCTTTAGAACAAACTGATTTTCATCCTTATGAGGTAATATGGAGGATAAGATTGCAGAGCTGGAAGTGTATAAAGATCTGACCTACCCCACCTTAGGGTAGATTCATCCTACAGCACCGCTTTGACTGTTTTCTGGGCGTACTCTCTTCAGCTGAAAAAAGCAACTCTGAATCCATCGCTGCCTCGTGGGCAGTCTGTTCTTTGTGAGAGACAATAATTTCCACGACACCATCCTGCAGCATCGTTGAGTGTTTTCTGGGTATGCTCTCTTCAGCTGAATAAAAAGCACAATTCTGTTAAACCCATCGCCACCTGGTGGACAGTCTGTTCTTTGTGAGAGACAATAATCTCCAGGACAAGGCGAAACAGTTCTTTCTGGGTCGGTGTGTCCTGTCTCTTCTCTTGCAACTCAAAGGTTTTCTGCACAAGACTGTTTCCCAACATAGGTTACTTACAAAATTCCAATAAGTAAATGTTTACAATTTTCCTCCTGCAGTTGGGGTCCAAAGATTCACTAGATCGTATGCATCAGTGTACAAAGAGGCCACAGTCTTTCCTTAGTTATAAAATTCTTAGACAAAACACCGAACACCTGCTATTCTTCATCAACCTCCACGTAATCACATACATTTAACAATATTCTTGATCAATACAATCTTTAATAAGCAGAAATTTAAAAAGATATATAAGCATATAGGAGAAGCATACTTCCACTGGGGGGGGTAACCCTTTTCACTTTTTCCCGCTGTTTGCAGACGCAAGCGAAGGAGCAGCACAAGGCCGTCAGGGTCAGGCGGCTGCCGGAGGGGACGGTGACGTTCGGGAAGAAGACCAGAGAGAGAATCGCCGAGGCCATGGAGAAGAACTCTACCAGGTTCAGCCTGGAGAAGGGCAAGGTGAGACGAGACCTGCGTTTGTTGTTGAGGCGTACAAGACAACTTCCCCGAGGGACACGGTTAACAAAAATTAGGATTTAGGGAGTGTGGAGCAGTTATGAAGCAAAATATTGCACCATGTACCGTGTAGACCTGATTTTGGATAAAGCCAAGAACACGGGCTGCATCAAGTTCATTTAGTGTAGTCTCATTTCACACGATGAAAAGCTCCTGGTTTAAAAAAAAATGGGACGGACAGTGTTATTATTAGTAGTATTATTATTAGTTGTGTAATTATTAACATGTATTAAGAAGGTAAATGCACGGACACGCATGTAAAAATTTGGAAGTGAGGTAGCGCTTGCGGTTGGGGGGGGTGGGGGGGAGGGCAAATTTTGTTTGGGCTGTTTGAGCGCATCTTGCACCCCCCCCCCCCCCTGTCCCGTGCAGTGGAAGGCGGTGACCAATGAGGTGCTGCCCCAGAGGACCGTGGTCTTTGAGGACATCAGCAGCGAGCAGTACGAGGGAATCGTCGTGACGACCCCCCCCAAAGCCGCCGACAGGGCGCAGGTACCCCATTGGTCAGGCGTGTCAGAAGCGGGGGTGGTGGGCATGGATGTCTGATTACTGTACAGTGTCTGCCAGGCTTCACGCATTTCTGCTGGGATATTAAAGGGTTCAAAGCCAAAGTAAGGCCCCCGTCTACAGTTAAAACCCAGACCACATGGTAATGCAGCAGGGGTGACAAGAGGGTTGAAGGAATTTCTTGAGTCCACAGCGATTTCTGCTCTTGTTTTTAGTTGCCGGATCTTTTACGTGATCTGTCCTTTTTGCTAAATTGCATGTGGCTTATTAGCCGATGTAGCTAGGGTAGGCAAACATGGAATCCTAAGTCCTGTGTAATTATTCCTGATAATTGTAGGGACAGACTATTTGGCAGTATCCTTTGGAAATGTCACTTTGGGACTCCATCCATTCGTACACTGAAGGTATTTCCATGAAGCTTGTCCTTTAGGGAAAATTAAGCCCAGATCATTTAAAGATCATTCTTAAGCCCTGTTGCACAGATACGTAGATTTCTGTCATTTTATTCTTAGTCAGACTTATCACCTCGAGATAGGTTGACACAGATTTTATGTTTCATTTACTGATTCATTTTCCAAACAGATCTGGAATTTGTATGTATTTATTTTGTCAATTTTAATCTGTCTCTCTCTCTCACTCTCTCTCGCTCTCTCGCTCTCACTCACACTCACACACACATAGGGACAAGAGAAGGCCGAAGCTACCTCAGGCCTCCTGGTTGCCACGGTAGCGGGCGCAGATCGAAAGCTGCCGTTTGGCTCCGGTGATGTCACTTCAGAGGCCACGATGATGCCGGGGGACCGTGTCCAGTTCAACATCTGCACCAAGCGCAGCACCAAGGCGGAGAGGGCCACCAACATCGAGCTCCTGCTCAACAGCCTGGACCACTCCCAGGAACAGCGCGAGAAGGTGGGGTGGGGGGGTACGAGGGAGGGGGATGTTGGGAGCGGGTGGGTGTACGGGGGAGGGGGGGGGGTTATATGGGAAACTTTAAAAATGTCAGTGTGTTATTTTTGGTCAGCCTCAGAGGTCTTCAGGTTGCAGTCCCAGGTGGGGTATTGCACTTGCCTGGAGGTACTTCACCTGAACCGTTTAAGGAAATATCCAGCTGTATAAATGCATTGTATGTATTAAGACAGCTGTGTAATTTGCTCTGGATTGAAGCTAAGTTCCCAAATTAAAACGTAAACTTTTTTGGGGGCAAATAGAGAATGCGTACAACTTGAGCTTAGGAAAATGTGGATAACCTCTGTGGACTCTTGAGTTGGAGTGGTACCTCTGTGTGCATGTGTGTGTGCACGTGTGTGTGGCGGAGGGAAGATAGCTGACCTGTCTTTGCCCCCCCCCCCCCCCCCAGGGTGTCGTAATGGACCTCCGGGAGTCATTCGGGTTCATCCGGTGCCAGCGGGACCCTCAGCTGTTCTTCCACCTGAAGGAGGTGCTGGAGGAGAGCAAGCTCAACCTCACGGACGAGGTTGAGTTCACCGTCCTTCCGGTGAGCAAAACCCGCGCCGATGCCACAGGAAAAAACACTGTCGCTTTAGCTGAGCAAATGTTCACAACAACGTAGATGCCAAAGCCCGAGAAAGCTGAGGCAGATGTTGCGAGATTGGAATCCAGCCCCGAAACCTTCTGAAAATTGCCGAAGAAACAGGCCACATCAGACCTCCAAGCTCTCGATTAGAAGTGAAACGACGGGAAATTGAATCATTTTCCCGTTACCTTTTCATAAAGTAAATAACATAACATAACATAACAAGACGAGAGCAGGCCATTCAGCCCAACGCTGCTTGTCTGTTCCTACCACTAAACTGTATCTTGTGGTTTTAAGGAACAGTAACTGTAGAGGTGTTTTAAAAACGAGGGCTGACTCAGGGCTGTGTTCTCCATCACAGGCCTCGGCGGGGGAGGGGAACCAGGCCGTGAGGGTGAAGAAGCTGCTGTGGAGCGCCTTCACCGCCACGCCCAAGCTGGAGGGCCTCGGCGCGCCGAGCAAAGAAAAGGTTTCGCTCTCCCGCCATTTTACCGCAAGCTGCGGGTTACTCTAATAGCGCCATTGTGCCGCGGTTTACTGTTGTGCCACTGTTTGCTGTGTGACTATAGAAAGACTTGTGTGCTTTGTGTTTGTAGTGTAATCAGTTGTTTACTTCAACTGGTCCTTTTGTCCCAGTGGGGAAAACTCAGTTGCATTTAACCTTTCGTCTTTTCTGACCCCCCCCCCCCCTTCACAACACCTGCAAACAGAAGAAAATGACCATCAAGCTACTGAGAGATTCGGTGAACGACGAAATGAAAAACCTGAAGGTCAAAATTGAGTCCTTCAGCACAGAAAGTGCAACAGATGAAGACCCTGCGTGAGTTTTTTTTGCCATTTGGAGTAGACCTTGTATTTTTGTGCATCAAAATCTATGACGAAAATACCATTTAGCTAATGTGACGGCTTACAACGTATCACGCACTGGCCGGAAAATTGAACCCTAATTGTGAAATAATAATGGTGGGCAATCATGATTTTAATGAAAAACAAAAAAAACAACCTTCATATTCAAGAAATTCAAATGAGCTTTGAAACTGACGGTAGGCAGATTTTTTTTTGCTCTGAACTGTGCAGCTAGTTCACTCTCCCAACATCCCTGTTGTCTCTTAGAGAGCCTATGGATGAAAACGCCAGTTCAGGTAAGCAAGGGGTGGGTGACTTTATTCCCCCAAAGTCCGAAAACGATCCCCAGCCGGTCAAGATGGACGGGGAGGGCGGTGGCGTGGAGGTCAAGGGTCAAGAGAAGAGCTCTTCCAGCACGGACACGCCCAAGCAGAGAAAGGACACGAAGGGGGAGAGCCGAAATGGCGCGCACGGGGGCGGCGAAGAGAACAGCCGAGCCACCCGGGCCGGAAAGTACCGGAGCCCACCCAGGGAGCATGGCAAGAGGCGGAGCCGCAGCCGCAGCTGCGAGCGAGGCCACCGGTACGAGCGCAGACACAGACGCAGTCGCAGCCGCAGCCGGGAGAGAGGCGGGCGGAGCGGCGGCGGCGGCAGGAGGCGGAGCCGGAGCAGGGAGCGGGCCGACTCCTACAGCAGGAGGCACAGCAGCAGGGAGTCGACCAATCGGGGCAGGGCAAGGAGGCGGAGCAAGAGCAGGACTCCCGAGAGGGATAGCAGCAGCCGAAAGAAGGTTAGCACAAGCGATAAGGACAGTTCTCTGGCTAAGGACAGTCAGGGTGGCAGCAGGGAGCCCCTGCCGAGGGCGTATCCCAATCTCGCCACTCAGGAACTGCCCAGGTCCGAAAATATTCTGGACGAAGAGCTGTCCAGGAAGAAGAGGGAGCTGGAGCTGTTGGAGGAGCACATCGCCCGCAGAAGAGCCATCATAGCCATGGAGCAGAAGGGCCTGGCCCCGAAGGGTCAGTCTAACAATGAGCAGGACTCCGAGTCGTCTGGCTACTTTCGGTTTCCTCTGGAGCCCGAGAGTGCTGACAAACCCGCCCCCTTGCCCATGAAGTCCATCCTGAAGAAACGGACCGAACCTTTCATGGACTTTGGCCAGCAGGTCTGTTGTGGATTCTTGCATTTTTTTTTCCTGTTGTATTGTTTGCCTTGAATGTGGATTTAAAAAAATAATACATTTAATAAACATTTTCTTTTCTTTTTTCCCCAGGGTGAAATCCCCAAAAACCTCCCTCTCAAACAAAACTTTGTGTCTCAGTCCTGCTTTGGCCCACCCCCTGTAGAACTTCCTCCTTTCCTCCAAACCTCTGATGAACAGTCTTACTTTGAACCGCCTCCCGACCGCTCTCCTTTCAGCCAATCTGTGTCCCAGCGTGAACCTGTCCGTCACCCATCTCACAGCCAATCAGCTGTTCACCAACCCCCTATGGACCAGCCCCCTGTCTGTCATTCTCCTCCCAGTCAGCAAGCGCCCACCCAGAGCGCTGCCTCCACTCAGTTTGAGCGATTCCTCCGCACGCTCAACAAAGGAGTAGATGCCAAACTCCTCTCTTCCCTCGTTAAAGAGGTCAGAGAGGAGGATTTTACCCGCGAGGCAGTGGAGCCTCGCGTGCCACCCCAGGGTGAGGTCTTCTACAAGGACGAGGACCAGTATGAGGACTCCCGCGGGCTGACGGCAGAGGAGCCGGACGACTTCCTGCTGCCGCACGAGAGAGCGTTTCAGGACGGCGTCGGGTTCTCGCGCATCGTGGGAATGAAGCACGGGCTGGAGGCGGAGGCGGAGGACAGCTGGCGGGAGGGGGACGTGGAGGACGAGGAGCGCTTCCTGTACGGGGAGAGGGCCGACGAGGGCGAGCGCGGGAGCGCCGCGGCGGAGGCGGACCGGGGACGCTGGGAGCCCCGCCGGGCGGAAACGGAGCCGAAGCCGACGGGCGAGGACAGGCTGCCGCACTACGACAAGATCCAGAGCCTGCTCCAAACCATCGGCCTCGACCTGGACATCTCCGAGGTCAGCAAGCTGACGGACAGGACCCAGGAGCGGCTCTATGGGAAGAAGCAGAAGAGCAGGCCGCCCGGGCAAATCGACTGCGCATCGGGACGGGCGACCCGCAGGTCCGGCCGGCACCGTAGCCAGACCGACTCCCCGGAGTCGGACCGCGCCCACTCCATTTCTCCGGTATCGACCAGTCGCCGGGAGGTCTACATGAGCATCCAGGGTGTCTTGGAGCACAGCAGCGCCCGTGACCAGGAGAGATTTGTCACCGACGCAAGGACGGTTCGAAGCTTGCGAAAATCTCGTTCTCCCTCCCACTCCACCCCTTCCTCCTCCAAATATTCACATGCCCCTCAAGAGCCTTATTCCCAGTACCAAAGCGCTACCGAGCACGAGCTCGCATACGGTCAGCAGGGAGGTGCCACAGTAACGGGCTGGAATCAAGTTCCCAGGCAGGCTGAGGTGCAGTCCCCTCCAGCTTTCTCTCAACACCCAGGGTCCTACGTTGACCCACAACACCCAGGGCCCTTCGTTGACCCACAACACCCAGGGCCCTTCGTTGACCCACAACACCCAGGGTCCTTCGTTGACCCACAACACCCAGGGTCCTACGTTGACCCACAACACCCAGGGTCCTATGTTGACCCACAACACCCAGGGTCCTACGTTGACCCACAACACCCAGGGTCCTACGTTGACCCACAGCACCCAGGGTCCTACGCTGACCCACAACACCTAGGGTCCTACGCCAAGCCACAACACCCAGGGTCCTACGCCGACCCACAACACCCAGGGTCCTACGTTGACCCACAACACCCAGGGTCCTACGCCAAGCCACCCTCACCTTTTGTAAATGTTGCGGTGGGCCCCCATGCAGTGTCCCCGTTCTTACCCCCCCATTCTCTCCCCCACGTAACTTTGGCCTCACCCGTGGGGCTGCCCGCTGGGCTGTCCTCCCCATTCGCCGGGCCTCCCGCTGTGTCTTTACCGTCCTTTCTTCAGCAGACGTCTCCGACTTTCTCGGGGGCCACGTCCTACTACTCCCTGCACCCCTTAACCGGGGTCCCCATACTGGCGCCGGTGGGGGGTGCCGCGTTCCCCGTCGCGCAGCCCGTCGCGGTGGGAGGGGGGGAGGTCGAGACGCACGCCAGGGAGCTGGCGACCACAAAGTCTCGCTGTCTCCGAGTTATCAAAACGGTCAAGTTTCCCTCGAATTCGCCCGCGCAGAGCAGCAATTTGAAGGAGGTGACCACGACGAGCGAGCAAAGCTCAGATTCCGCCCTGGCTCCGTGCCCCGCCCCCTCCGGGCCGGCCGAGAAGAAGCAGGTGACGACGATTTCTGAGGATGACATCAAAGCCAAGCAGAAGAAAAGGGTATGTGTGCTCCCGTTTGTTTCTCTTTTATGTGTTTTATTCACAAAAGGGGCTTTGACATTGCCCAAGTTTAAAACTAACTTACAAATTACGACATTCATATAACAACATGATTGTATATTTATCTGAAGAAAAAAAAAAGGTCACAAGTTTATCCTCCCTTTTTTTATTTTGTTGATATGATGGAATTTGAAAAATATGCCCTGTGGTAATGAGGGTCTGTACTTTATTTCAATCGATCAAACAAGGTGTCCAGTCAGAGTGTTTTGCTGTTGAGAGAAAAGAGATGGGAGTAGCTAATACTAGTCAGATTGATAGTTACATGGCAGCCCAGCTTGACGTTGTACATATGGAGCGACTTGGAGTGCTACTGAATTGGAATGTTGAGACCTTTTCCATTTTGTTCATTCAGACACTTAATTTATTTCTTTATATCTCTCAATTTCATATAAACTTTCATGTTTATTCCTGTCTTCCCTCCTTGTTCCTTTCCTTTACAGCTGGAACAGTTCAATGAGAGAATGAGACAGAAAAAGGAACAACAGAAGGAAGCTATGAGATCTCGTGTAAAGTGCCAGAAAATCCCACCAGGTACCATTTTCACATCACGGACCAGCCGAATTGGTTAGCTTTGGCTGGCTGGTCACATAGCTGATGCAGGTTGATGGGTATCAACATGTTAGAACATTGTGTCCATGTACACCTTGACAGAGTATTTTGAATCAAGATGTTTGCCGAAATCGGTGTTTCCCAAACTCGGTCATGGGGGACCACTGTGTGTTTTTACAGGTTGTCGTTCCAACCGCAACTGCAATACCAGAATTTTAACAAGCTATTAATATTTCTTAATTTTTTCAGGCTATATTGCAGACAGATATATAAAAAGAGGTAACATTTTAACTGATCGATTTAAAGGGGAACTGCACCCAATTATATGTTTTCCCAATTAAATCGTATAAGCCCATTATGAATATGTTCCCGCCCCAAAAAAATGTAATCATCTGTTTTCTAGATAGAGCAATTCCAAATCACTGAAAGCAGTATTCTCCAGCCTTCAGCTGTTACTTCAACACCCAGAATGCACCACCACTCAACTTGTTGGGCGTTCTTTTGGGTGGAGGGAGGGTGCGGGCACACACCTTCTATTGACTTTAGCCATATCAACAGCGTTGTTTCGGAAGATTTGTGCTCTTCAGCTTGGCGAACGCCATGAGACGGTTGAAGAAGTTTTTTTTTGCTATTGAGGAGTGCCGAAAGAAAGATGTGGTGGTGTGCTGTGTGCCAGGTTGAGGAATGAAGAACACAGAGGAAGACGTTGAATATCATCATTTGCCCTCAAAGAACATCGTCAAAAAAAAAAAGGAATGGCTGGAAGCAATACGAAACAAGAAATACGAGCGTTATCCAGTTGAAAAAGACTTGCGCGTTCGAGTATGTCATCATTTCACACCCGGTGATTATGAACGGGACCTCTGTTCCAAACTGATCCGGACAACCGGGAAAAAGAAGCTGAAGGAAGGTGCGGTACCATCTGCGTTCCCGTTGATTGCTCGTTTGAAAAGAAGATTTTATAACTTAGCTGCCAATAACTGAGCTGCTTAAGTTATCTAACGTTATTATGATTGCGTAACAACGTTTGTTAAAAGCAGCTAAGTTATCGTAACGTTGCCCAGCTAGCTAACGTTGTTTCTTTAGGGTGTGATGTGTAATGTTGCTAGCTATGCAGTTGCATGTCCCACCACATCCTGAAGAAACTAACTTACACATTACCGTTCCAGCCTCTTTCTGCTATTTAATGTTATAAGTAGCCCACTTACCAGTGACAACATGGCTAATTTACTACAAATATAGACGTGGCTTGATCCAGGACCCCATATTTTCCCCTAATGGCCTGAATTTCTGATTCAGGACATTAGGGGAAAATGTGGGGTCCTGGATCAAGCCACGTCAATTGGGATTGCAATTGTGTTTGGAACAAAAACCACCATACAAAGTGGTCCTCCAGGGTTGAGTTTGGGAACCACCCACCAAGATCTTTCTGGAGAAATGAGTTTTTGATTTGGTATTGAATTGATTACCTCTTGATGACCTGCTTTAACCAATGCTACTGCAGTACAACATGTTTTTGTCCTAAAACGCAGAGGGTTAGGGTTGCGTCTGGATCCGAAGGTGAAGAAAAAAGGGTCAACCCTCAAGGTTTCTCACCCCTGAAGCCGTTAGTTATTTTGGCGGGCTGTTTTTCGTGGAGTAATAAAAATAATCACTGTAGCTGATCTGTTAATTTTTAAAATAAATTTGTTTATGTGACTTGCACACTGCGGGATCAGACAAAAGATTTTAAGTTGGAAACCTTTGCCCTGAAGGTAACAAATTAGTCACTGACAGCAAGCAGTACTCCATTTGGGGGCACTTCAGAAAGGTTGCTGTTTTTTTGCACATGATGTGATGAAGGTTCTTTAAAGGGCTCGAATCGATTCCACTAAATGAATGTTCACAGTATCTCTTCCTATCGGCCCGGTTGCTTGTAATTGATACAGTCTAATTCCAATTGCCATTAAAGTCTAAATTAAGTCCTTCTTTTCAGCAGAACATCTAAAACGCACAAGGGCAGTTGTGGATTCACACTCCGATCGCGTATAGCGTGAATGCGCTTCACCAGGGCGCCCTCCCCACACTGAAGTCACTTGGGAACCTATGGGGCTGTAATTAGCCAGAAAGGGTCAAGAGGTCATTGAAAGGGATTGAAAGGTTGGAAGCTAGACAAAGATAAATAAGGATACTGAGTTATTGGTGGCACAACTGCTTGTATCATTACAAAAACCTGTAACATAAAATGTACAAAATAATGTTCTAGGAAGTGCAAGAGGAAATTTGCTATAAACAGCTTAATGGATTTGAGGGTATAATTTTAAATGTAGCATACGTATGCCCAGGAGTATTCAAACCCAGGGGTACGTACATGGTTTAGGATAGGGAAGGGTAAGTTTGTTGAGCCAGGATGTAGTTTGAATAGGTGGGTTTTCACAAGTCTGCAACAAGAGAGACAGTGACTCAGTGACCGTAGCGAGGAGCTCATTCCACGGTTCTTGGTTCTAGACCAGCCAAGTGTTGGTGCCGCTTTGGATCCAGTTTTTCTGGCCGAGAGCCGGTTCGTTTGCGGTCGAAATGCCTTGGTGGAAAAGGGGCATACGAGGCCAGAGTAGGGAAGAGACCCAAGTGAGGAAAGGGACAACAAGTCAGCCAGGGGTTACAGAGGAGAAGGGTTTGGCAGGAGAGCCGTTCTTCTTCCTGCTCAGTAGGTGAGGACCACCATTTTGCGGGTTTTAACCGCAAGTCTCTAGCGGTTAGTAACTATAAGTGGTTCCCCCGCCATGGAATGCGGCCTTGTTTTTCTGAAGATAAGCATTAGTAGTGGCTCACCAGTAGTGTGTGTCCTTTTGCAGTGATCCATTGGGCAGCTCAGTCATACCAGACACACTTTCCAGGGGGTCAGTCACTCGCCAGGAGGTCAGTCAAGGTCATAGCCAGAAACTTGGCACTAGCTGCCTCAGTACCATGAATTATCTTTGAGTAACACAGGTTCATTCAAGATGAGTGGGAGCCGAACATCTGATCGTGGAGTTGGAGGTCGCAGAGAGTCCTCTTGTGTGGCTCATGACTTATCACTGCAGCGATTTACTGCATGCGCTGTGGTCCAGTGGCCTTTTTATAATTTGCTTTGACGCAACTTGTCTGCCCTCTCTGACTCTGGCTTACATTTTTTTCAGTGAATGGTCAGGGATTCCTCGAAAGGAAAGAATTTGAATGTTTCTTGCAGGAAACATGGCTTATGTTTGAAAACCGGTTTATGTTTATTGGAGCTTCTCACAGTCGTCTGATGTCTGTGTGCTGAACGTTCCAGATATCAAAGGCAAAAAAAAGATGCTGATTTGTGTCCCTCTGTATGAGTCGGGGGAATCGCTGTGCCCTTGGTCTTGCATGTCTACACGGCTGCTTGGCAAGCCTTAGCTTAGCTTAGGCAGGAAAAAGGCGAGGAAGGGCCTCGTCGAGGAACGTCGACCGACCGTCCTGCCACACCGCAGCAGCTGGCCCCTCGAACGAGGCTAACGTCTCCTGTGTGTTGCGTCTTTGCAGGTAAGACCTGCACAGAGGTAAAGAATGTGTGGGTGTGTGGCCACTCTCTGGTGTTTTGGGCGGAGAAGAGGGCCAAGTCCCCCGAGTACGGCATGCAGCTGGGCATGGACCCCGGCCGGGTGCGCGTGTGGTGGAAGGGCATGCAGGGCATGACCTGGGACCAGCTCCTGCCCCTGCTCCTGCAGCTCAAGGGCAGCTGGCCCAACCCCGACGTCATCATCCTGCACCTGGGCGGCAACGACCTGGGCAAGTCCGACCTGGGGCTGCTCCTGGCGGCCGTGAAGAAGGACCTGGCGTCGCTGCGCGGCATCTTCCCGAAGTGCCTGCTGGTGTGGTCCGACATCCTCCCGAGGCGCTCCTGGCGCGCCTGCGAAGACGCCGGGGCGATGGAGAGCTACCGCGCGCTGGTCAACCGGCGGGTGCGGGCCGACCTCGCCGAGCTGGGCGGCGCGGCGGTGACCCACGACAGCATCCGGCCCGGCTCGGACGCGGGCCTGTACCGGCCCGACGGCGTCCACCTGTCGGGCAAGGGCATCGACATGTTCAACATCGACCTGCAGGACTTCCTGGAGAAGTGGGACGGGGAGGAGACCGAAAGCGCCGAGCCGGTTTAGGCGAAGGGCCCGTGAAGCCTGTTGTTAAATGTGCTCCTGTTATTACGCTCCTGCTCTGTTAGTGAAGGACGGGTTTCGCTATTGTAAAGGGCAGGTGCTGTTCTGAATGTAGCCCCCACTGCCTGTGTACAACCTGTGAAGGTGATGCATAACTGCACCGCAAATGCTGTATGTAAAGTCATTTGTATGCCTCTGCCCTCACACACTACATTCATATGCTGTATGTAGTTTTTGGGTTTTCTTAAAGGAAAAAAAATGGAACTATGTATTGTTGAATTTAAATATTTTTTATTTCTTTTGGTTGAACCATAAAATAAAATACATTTTTAAAAAAACCTGAAAAACAATCGAAGCATTATCTTGGGCTGAATTACTACTGCTTTGATGTGGATTTTGCTTCTGAAAATATCAGAGGTCATCTCTTGAGTTGTGCCTGCGTTTTTTACCGTTTTTGATTTGAAAGGTGCATATATGATTTTTTTCCCCCACAAGATTTTCTTGGATCTGCAGTAGAAGCCTGGAGGCTGTGGAGAGGAAGGGGAAATTGAGGGGGGGGGGGGTGGGGGGTGTGATGTGTTAATGAGGGTTTTCCTCCCTGTCTTCACAGATCTGAGTGGCGATGTGTGAGATTCGTTCACACAGAACGTGGCACACGGAACACACTGCCGCATGAACTTTTACGGCAACGCCAGTGGCTTCTTGTGTTCGCGCAACTAATGACTTATCTGCCATTTTAATGGTTGATTGTTGGCACTCAGGAATGATGGTGCCAATGATCGTCTGAACCTGTGGCTGTGAAATCCTCAAAAAAAAAAAAAAAGCTCACAATGGGATTGATGCAGGTGACGAGAGTGAATGTGGTGTGATTGGCTAATGCAGAAAAGGGGAATCGTAACTGCTAACGTCTTGGCACACTTCAATGTGTACATGTGCACCCACGGGGACATTGGAAACTTTTTTTGTATAATTGTATGACATGGACGTGTGATCCTGACTGTGTGTAGCTAGATAGTTAGGGATCATTTATTTGGTGTACGCAACTCCCATTTACTTGTTTTGTTTCTTTTTTTAGCAGTTGTAAGAAATAACAGCAGGATGGATGTCTTGGTGGAAACAAGTCCATTTTGCATGCATGTTATGGATTTGTTTGCACTATCGTAGTAATGGAGCATTTCCGTAAATATCATTGGGTTTTGAGCTGATTGCTTGGGAAATTGTTCCGCACGATCCCTAAATGTTAAAGTTCTGTGTACATTTTGGGGGAAGGCCCAAATGGTTACAAAGGGTTACCAGTACCAGAATGGGTGGAGCTATCATGTTTCGTCTGTGACTTGATTAACCGTGGTGCTTTTCTGTGCATTGCAGAGACTGTTGATCGGTTTGCGCAAGTCTGTGATGAACCTGCTGATGAATGTTGGCTCCATCCCTTCGGCTGGGTTTAAACCCACTATCCCTTTACTGTTCTCGAGGCATACACCTCATTTTAAATTAACTGAGTCCAGTTTGTTCTTTTAAACGGTTTTTTTTACTGTGCAACACCGAGCATTTTCTGTGATTTGTAGAAAAGTGGTGTAGCAAAATCTGAAGTACCACCAAGTGTGGGTCAGTGGCCCAAGGAAATCGTTCGGTTGGACAGTCCAAGCCTTTCTGCAGACATTCAGTCTACTTTGTATGTGCGTTAGAATGGTTTCTCAGTCATTCTTTTAACAAGTGTGAATCCGCAATAGCTGCGACCGCACACGCGCATGCATCCATGTGTGCATGCATCCACGCACGCAACCTCACCCAGATACGTGACCTCCTCTTTGGCTCATGACCAACCTTTCCACAAAATCTTGTGCAAATCTGTGAATCCATTAGGGAGTTATGCGCCTTTTTGTGATGGGCCACGCCCATCGCCACACCCCCTCTTGGTCAATCGGCCCGAAAGTTACTCAGCTCTACCTTTGGTCATGACCAACGTCCATGCCAAATAATTGTGGCCGTTACGGGGTGGGACACTTTTGTGGACCAACCGACCAACCAACCAACCAACCGACCGACAGACAGAGCTATAGAGCTGCTATCGCAGCTAATAAAATACCTATTAAAATGTATGTGAATTCCTGTTATTTAATAAATTTAAAGGGGTAGTTAAGGAGGTGGTGTTATGGATTTGGTTGTAACGTAGCTTTAGAATGACTGATTTTCACTAGTGGTAGTATTTTTTAAAATTATGTTTAGTTTTTCAAAGAGGATTTCAAGTAGGACCTTTGCTGGATCTTCTTTGTCCATGGTTTTACACTTTTTTTTTTTTACATGTTCGCTACAAAAAAAAAAAGTTTCCAATACCGAATATGTGTAATTGAGTAGCACATGGCAGAATAATCAGTGCTACTTAATTTGTTCCCTTTCCCCTCCATAGCTTTTTAGGTAAAGGACTGAAAGACTTTTTTTCTCCTTTTACTACCAGATACAGCTTCCTTGGGGTAAATGTTTTTTCTGAAGCTGTCAAGCCAAGGCTGTGGCCTGGCTTTGAACCGGGACAACACAGAAGTAACACCTTAGAGTAGTATTTAGAGGGAGAAGAGGAGGAGGACGCAAGGGCACCAGCAACCAGTGCAGCAAGACTGCTGCGCCGGAGGGGGTGGAACGTTTTTGCGCAAAAAAAAAAACAACAACCGGAAAACGAAACAAAGGAGGGAGGGAGGGAGGGAGAGAGAGAGAGAGTGAGAGAGAGAAAAGCTGAAGCAGTTCAGGTTTAACTTGGAGGCCAGCTGACAGGACTGCATGGTGCTGATGTTGGCCGAAGGACTGAAGAACCTCAGCCATTGAAGCAGACGGAAATAAACACAGGGTGTCATTGGAAGGGTGCTATGGAAACGAGGTTGTCGCTGAGGTCATGAGGGAGGCGACCTTGTGAGTGGCTTGAAGGAAAGTGTCCTGAAACGATGATGTGCTTTCATTTGGCTCATGACATTTTGCTTCAGTGAGACCACAGGTGAGGAAATAAGACTTCATTTTTTGTAAGCTTATTTTTAGTTTGAAATGTTATGAATATTAATATAATTTCAAAATAAAAATAAGCATTTTATCTACCTTGCTGTGAATGTGTGATTAGTACAATTGTATTCAAGTACAATAATCTTGACAAGACCCTTGAAAGAGGATTTACTTTAAATGTTCAAATGTCACTCTGGCTATTGGATTCCCATTGCGCAATGGGACTGCAGCTCGTTAATTATTTTGTAAACAGCACTGGAAAACAAAATGACGCACAGGTGACCAGCGACTCACAGACACCTGGGAGAAGGAACCTTGTCTGGCAGTGTTGTTGACTAACTCCGCCCCCTTGCCTACTGTGAGTATACCATGATTGGCTGACCAAACAGCAGGCACTTCTCTCTACTGGTGTTCTGGAACCTCCTTCACTTTACCTTTTACCTAGGACCAGTTCAGGAGTTCATACAGGTTGGGCAACTGGATGACATCACACCACAGTGGAATCGGTTCTTGAGAGGAAACAAGCAAAAAAAATAAAGGACCTGATGAGAGAGCTGAAGAACTCTGGCTGAGAAGAAACGACACTTGTGCCATTTTTGCTACCATATGAAGACAAACGGTTTAAAATTCTGTAAGAATACTGTTTGTAAAACAAATGTCTTTTCAAATGTTTGTTCCTAACTATCTGTAGTCTAATGAGACTTTTTAATGCTACCAACGGTTTTTCCTGGGCTGTCCGGTAACGTCCTTTGATCTCAAGACAAGACTGGGATTTTATGTGCGATTCGTGCATTTCTTGTGCGCTGTGCAAGATCTATGCACAGTTATTTTATCATCCGTTATTTCGGTCTGTATTATGTGACCATTCATTTATGCTGCTGACTGTTAATTTGTTACACGATCCTTGTGTAAATGTTTTTGTGAACGTGTAATTTTTCTTTCACGCTTGTCCTTGTAAAGAAGTTAATCAAATTGTAAATGTGTGTGTGTAAAGTAGTCTGTATTTGTTGCATTGAAAGATGAGATGGTATGGTGTATTCCAGCTTGCTGCACAGAACCTACGGTGGCTTTAATATATTGCAAATTCAGCCTGTAGTTGTATGCATTTGGCAATTTTAGATGGTTTTCAGCAGTCGTACTGGTGAGTTTGATATGTCAGTAGGGTGAAAATACGTCCTATTGTGAGATTGTTTGCTTGATGTGAAGCACGTTTCTAACTAGTCACATTGCAGGTCGTGGCAATGTGAATAAACACCAAAAACTGAACAAATGAGAGAATAACATTTTTATCATGATTTAATAAAAGAATAATTATGCCCCTCGATGGAACCATCACTTCTAGTAAATTCAAGTATCTTACATCCAAGAAGAGGACTCTTCCAACCTAGAAGTTTTTATTCTTTTTTCTTAAACTACTATAATCTTGCACTCCGTTTCTTCACATGGACTCTAGACAACTCTATTTCCTCACCTCTGGACACAAAGTGGCCTCAAATAAGTTATTTTCCTTAGTGTATGCTTGAGTGTGCGGTTGTTTGAGAAGTTTGATGGTTTGAAACAAAAATAAACAAGGCACTTTTATTTTTTCCCTGGTTCTTAGTCATGCGCTTTCATACCGGAGCGATTAAGCTGTACCGTATAATTGTTGGATTATTCAAAGTTGAATCTGTCTACAAAATGTTTTCAGTTACCGATTCAGTGCAGAACCATTCAGGTTATCTATTTGGTGTTTTGAAAATGAAAACCTTAAGAGGTCAAAGTAAGCATTAAATCATGTGCAACAGTACTGCATTTAATGCATTTCTTCAGTTTTAAACATCTGACTGAGATGGAATGATAGAATATCGCATAGCGATTTGCTTGTTGAATTTATTTGTCCTTGCAGAAAAAGGTTTGTGTTTCAGTTTGCGTGACTGAATGTGTTTACAATGGTATTTTAATGGCTGTAGCTGGTAGTGATGGGTTAGGGTTAAAATCAGCTCAGATACTGTACCTGCATCTACCATGTGAGACTTCGATGAACTGCCCTAAGGCCCCTTTGGCACACAGTCCCAGTCAAACCAGCTTATAGACGGTACATTCAAATAATCGCTCCCTACAACCTCACAGAAGAAGAAGGCTGCATTCACTTTTAACGGTTTTTGAGATGTTGACAAGTATTGTATTAACTACAAATCTAAGGAGGTCATATTTGTGTGGCCCAATGTCCTCTTATGTGTTCCATGTCCTTACATATTGTGACATTTCACTGAATGATTTATTTTGAAAGTAAATATTCCACACGCAAATATTTTTCCAAAGTACATGTTCATGATGTCTTTGTATTTGATTGTAACAGTTTTTTATAGCTATACATTTAAGACAGATATCTGAATATCAAAAATCTGTATTCATATTCAAATATCGGGGTATTAATTTACTGTTTTCCTCTGTATTTTTGTATGCAGCTGGTTAAATGCCACCTAACATGGTCATTTTAATCCCATTCTTCTCTACAGGATTCTGTTCAGTGCTTTTGCATCCATGTTATTGCAAAGGTGAGTTTGTGTGTGTGTGTGTGTGTATGTGAGGGCGTGTTGTCCAGACATGCTGTTATAGTAAAAATAAATGATTATTTGGGTAGTATTTCTATCTTTTTCTCTCTTTTTTTGATGTGTTGTCTCAAAATGAAAGAAAATGTAGCCTTTACAAAGAAATAACAGAAATAACGAGTTGCAAGACTGGTCTCAACGGTACAGTTGGTAACTAAGTGCATAACTCTGAATGACCAATTAAAAATTGCTAGCACCAGTAGCCTTGCAATCAGACCTCATCATGTCTGGATTTTCACATTAACTATAACCTCAGTAGAGACATACCCACAACATACAGCAGTTCCAAGCACTACACAAAATTATAGTTGTGTAGCCTATAATTTATATAGACAATCCTTTCAGTATTCTCTAAATGTATGGATTAGAGAACAATATATGCAGTACTGTAATAGAATGAAGGGTTTGTGAACTGAGGTTGTGGGTTTAATTCCCACTTGGGTACCCTTAAGGTACTTATCCTGAACGACTTCTGTAAAACATCCAGCTGTACAAATGTCTGTATAGCCTACAAATCTAACCTGTAAACGAAAAAGTGTAAACGTACCTCCTAAATAGCCCACTGAAAGTTAACTTGAAACGCAACACAACACTAATACTGTTAACACAGTTAAGAAACCTGTAATACAAGGGGGTGCGCTTACCTAAGTGGTATTAAAAATGTTCCATAGCATATTACACCTTCAATGCTTTTTTTTTTCATTAAACAAGGGTTGCGATTAGGAATTGCACACATACAAACACACCGCTTTTTAATTTTGGTTCCTAATCGTAACACAATCGTATTTCCACGCAGACTTCCTACCTCGTTTTAGTGAACAGTCGCCACCTGTGAAGAAAATTAACACACAAGGGTTACTGCCAGAGACTGGGTTACTGCAGTATGGTGCTCCACAACGATAGGTGGCAGTTGGTACCGTGTCAGTTGTTTTGATTCCTTCACATACTTTAGATGAAGAAGACTGGGGAACGGATGGAACAACTTTGCATATATGCGTGTTGTGCAAAGCTAGTGTTTTGCTGCGCACAGAAAATATATGGGTTTGTTGGAATAAAGCACTGCAAATAGGCTTTTACATTTCCTCAAACGGGAAAACATGTTCCGTGGACGTCCGCACCGAGGACGGTTTCCCCGACCGTATGGCCCCCCAGCCGGCATCCCTTCTCGTGCTTCGCATCACGGCCACTCTCCGCCACCCGGCCCAGGCCGTCCTTTGCCACCCGGGCCTTATCGAGAAGAGCGAGAGCGACATGGCTATCACCACGGCTATCCGGAGGACTATCGCCGTTCCCCACCTCGCCGGCGATATTCATCTCCCGGTTCATCCAGCTATCGGGGATCAAGCGGCGAATTTCGGGGCAATGGGCCTCCTCCCAGAGAACACTCAAGCAAGGTAGGCTACGGTAGGGTTTCGGTTGATGGATGCATTGCTAATTAGCTAGCTAGGTAGCACCACAGTCTGGCGCTAGCTTTAGTTAGCTATGTAGCTAAATACAGTTTTCACGAAGGTCCTAAGACCTAGCTATCGTAAGTACCGCAAACATTTAGCCTACTAGAAATATATTATCTATATCTTTAAAGGTTTCTTAGATTGTCAGTTAGCTAGGGTCTCACACTGAAGCCGTTATAATTGATAGGCCTACTTTTTCATTGTAATGTGACAAATAAGATTGACATCTGAAATAAACGTAGAAAAAAGAAGTTACTTAAACGCAAACAAGTGTTAGCTAGCTAAGAATTCCCATCCCCAATGTGCTGCTAGTTGCAAAATAGAAATACTGAACCAGCATTGGCTAAGCAGCAATCACTTTTCTATAACATAGCCTAATTTAACTGGATGCTGTGGATGATTGGAAGCCGTAATGAGTACAGTCCCGGGGTTAAGAACGGACTGCCATAAAAGCCTATTATATTAAAAATTAGAGTTAAATACAATGGTTCGTAATAACGAACGCACGCACTACTTGACGATCATGCAAATATTGCGTGGCTTCAGCGGTTTGTCGGCTCGAGTTCGAGGATGGAGAACGCAGTCCGCCATTTTAATGTCGGCTGTTGCCGTTAACACTGTGCTGAGTGTGTAACTTTCTATTTGGCTTAAATTTTTGGCTGGACCGCAACAGAGCCATGGACCGCAACAGCGGGGCCAGCCCTACACACGCGAATGTCTGTGACTGAGTGATCAAGTGCTGAGTGACTGAGTGATGTAGTTACACCATTGGTCGGTCGAGTTATGAAGTTACACCATTGGTCGGCCGGTCCAGCCATATAGGTTTTGACCTGGTCTTGTTCTCTTATTTACCTTTGTAACCATGCCTCCAAAGCGTAAGTCCAATGCAAGTGCTGGTGATGCATCAAAGAAAACATACACACACAGATTCTCTCTCTCTCCTCAGTACAGTACCGTATGTAGTTACTTTTATTATTACTGTATTATTATTATTATTATGTACTGTATTATTATGTTTAAGATGTTTTAATGTATTTGGAAGTGTTTCTTAAGTGTTTTATATGCATAGAAAGGTAAAATATATACTAAGACAAACATTTCACTAACTGACGCTAAATAAGAACCGTATGTACCTGTTCCAACTTACCTACAAATTCAATTTAAAGACAGACTTATGAATGGATCTCGTTCATAACCCGGGGACTGCCTGTACTCTGATATTCCGTAATTACCTCGAATATTACCTCGAAGACTCAGATTATTGTAAACTATTACCATTAGCAAGCAAAAGTAACCTGTCATTGATCGCAACCTTTGGAAAGAAAACGGTACAAAGATTTGTATGGGTTCGGCAGTACCAGCTGAACTTTAGACCATGAACCTTTAAATGCCCTGATACTCTCCAATGTAAAGCCGACAGGTTTCCTGAAACGTCTAAAATATCCTTGATCGCACACACAAACTGCATTGGTCCAATTGAAAAACTTGCGCTAAAGCCGGGATGATTTTTATGAACAATTTCTTAAAAACGCGAGAAAGTGAACTGTCCCTCCCTTCGGCGATGCGAGTAGAACTTCGACAGCACTGATCTTTTAAAGTACTGGCCTTTTGTGTTTTGTACAGCGGCTCAGTCCGTCACCTACGCGGGGGGACATCCCCATAGACCACAGCCTGGTGATCACCGTGGGCAACGAGCTGACCGGATCTCAAGCACCACGGAGCTCGCGGAACTCTGAGCATCATTACGACAGGTGAAAGAGCAGAAAGGGAGCGCGAATTGCTGTGACTATTATCGGACCAGAAGGACCATGAGGAGAATTTAATAGTGGTGTTGTGTTGCTTGTCATTGGGCAAAACTCAATGACATCATTTACAGGCTTGGCCAAGCAGATTTTTGGAGTATTTTGCAATTTTGTTCATCAGAGGGTCACGGCGAATAGTTTTTTTTTGTTGGTTTGTTTGTTTTTGTCGTTAGTGTTTTTATTCACTTCCTTGTAATATAGTTACAGCTACATTGTTGGCTGTGTCGGTGTTCATGGTGTACTATTCCAATCGCATTTCCTTTATGTTTATTTCTTCATGGCATTTCACCTGACAGAGATTACCACACGGGGGACCCTCACTACAAGCACTCGTCCAGTATGAGGCCAAGTTACGAGCAGGCGTCAGAGGAGCGATACAGGAGGCGGAGTCAGAGCAGGGGGAGGAGCCGGGCGAGGAGCCGCAGCCACAGCCGGGGGCGGAGCCGGAGCCGGAGTCGCAGCCGCGGAAAAAGCCGGGGGCGGAGCAAAAGCCGGCCTCGGAGCCGCAGCCGGAGCAGGGGGCGGAGTCGGGGGCGGAGCAAAAGCCGGCCTCGCAGCCGGAGCAGGGGGCGGAGCCGGGGGCGGAGCCACGTGAGGGAGAAGAGCCGGAGCCGAAGCCGGAGTGGCAGCAGCAGCAGCAGGAGCAGTCCGAGCCCCCCCTTGAAGAGCAAGGGCTGCCGCGAGGATGAGTTTCGGGAGCTGGAGATGGCTCGTCGTCGCAAAGAGCTGGAGGAGATGTTTGGCGCGCCAACGAAATCCATCCTGAAAAAGCGGGTTGACTCCGAGACGGACTCCCCTGCAGCCGTACAGGTAAGCAGTCCTGCTCGAGGTGCTGTTCACATTAACACCACCCTCCACCCCCCCACACATTTCAGCTTAACATGCAAGTCATATATCTTTGTAAAAGTGTCTCTTATCATTGTTCCTGTGTTTTGTTTTCCAGAGCAGTGATTCTCCGGTGGATGTCTCCGGGGATCACCAGAGCAGCAGCCTCTCCAGGGAGACGGAGCGCTTCCTCAGTGTCGTAACCAAGGGGATGGAGTCCGGCCTGTTCGCCTCCATGCTGGGGGAGACGGCGGAACAGCCTCCTGACCAGAGGGTGCGGGCCATGACGCACGCCCTTAACTTGGGCCAGTACGAGGAGATCCTGAGCATGGTCAAGCAAGAGACGGACGGGGAGGGCGTCGGCGAGTTCCTCCTGCCGCACGAGAGGGTCAGGCAGGACAGCAGTGGCTTCTCCAGGATTTTGGGCATGATGGGGAACGCGCCCGATCTGCAGGAGAAGAGGAAAAGCTTCACGGACATCGAGGACGAGGAGAAGTTCCTCTACGGGGACGAGGAGGAGGGCGACAAGGAGAAAGTCCCGGGCCAGGCCCACTCGGTGGCCCCGGCCAGGGCGCCCCCACTGCACAGCCAGCCCGAGCTGTCCCACTACGGTGACGGCAGGCCCGAAATTGCCAAGTATCACGACAGCAGCAAGTTGGCGGTGTCCCAGTATCGCGACGGTAAGCCGGAGGTGCCGGAGTATCCCGGCGGGCGAGAGTTCGGGCAGCGGCGCCTCAGCCAGGCCGGGGCGGCCCACGAGCTCGTGAGCGAGGCGTACGCGACGGGCGCCGTCGCCGACTCACCATATCGCCATGGCAGCAGCGTGGCGGCTGGCGAAGACCGTCTGGACGCCCGCCTGCTCCGGGGCTCTTGCCAGCAGGTGCAGCCCGACGCCAGGTACCACCACCGCGGCCAGACTGTCGCCCTCGCCGTCGCCACCGCCGCCGCTGCGCAGAACAACGGCGGCCAGGCGGGGGCGCCCCAACAGCAGCCCCAACCCGAGGGGTACCCGCCGGGGCTGGACCCGCGGGAGAGCAAGGAGAGGGAGGAGGTGGCGGAGTACGAGAAGATCCAGGACCTGCTGAAGGCCATCGGCCTGGACCTGGGCGTGGCCGAGATCAGCAAGATGGCGGCGCGGACGCAGGAGCGGCTGCACGGGAAGAAGCCCCCGCCGGGCTCCTCCCGCCGCGCGGAGAGGCTGCAGGAGCGGCGGGCCTCGTCCGGCAGCTACGGCCGGCGCAAGAGCCACAGCAGCACCAGCAGCAGCAGCAGCCGCGGCGGCGGGGGCAGTCGCAGCCGCAGTCGCAGCTGCAGCGAGGGCCGCGGCAGGGGCCGCAGCCGGAAGAGGTCGCCCGAAACAGAGGGGCGCTCCGGCTCGCCCCGTCCCTCCAGGCAGGTCTCGCTCGGCGAGTCCCTGGGCGTCGCCAGCGGCGGCAGGGCGGAGCTGGACGCGGACGCGGCGGACGAGAGCTGGGGCATCCCCGTGCTGGGGAAGGGCGCGGCGCAGTCCCGCGTCACCGTCAGCATGAACCCCCCGCCCGGCCTCGCCCCCGTGCCCCAGCCCGTCGCCGCCATGGGGGCCCACGCCATGCCCGGTTACCAGGGCCAGACCCCCGCCTACCCGATGCCCCCTCCGAACTACCCCCCGCCCGGCTACGGCCAGTACGAGGGCTACGTGCCCTACATGCCCCAGGGGTGGCCCATGTACCCTCCCCCGTCCTTGTTGCCGCCCCACTCCCCCGTGGAGGACGCGCCCGCGTCCGGCGCGTCCGCGCGCCCCTACCTGAGAGTCATCGAGACCGTCGCCTTGGAAACCAAGGATTCCAGGTCGTCGCAGGCGGCAGGCAAGGGTGAGGCTAGATGTGCGAGTCTTTTCTTCCGTCTTTTCTTCGCCTCAAGGCTTTTATCAGCATTTTATGAACGGTAATAGATTGCAGAAGCCGATGCTTTTATATTGTTCGGGAATATTTTTGAGTGCATTGCCACTAGGTTGGATTGGATGGGGAAAAGCTGTAGTGCATAAAGGCCTCTTCCTAGCTAAACTATTCGGTGAACCTCATAAAAAAAAAGAATGCGCAGATTATACAGAAATAATCTGCTCTCAAGTCTGGGTACACATGCTCCAGTTAATGCACAGTGATCTCCCGGAGTTATTTTTGATTTGTGAACGAATAAGCCCGGCTAAAACATGTCACACTATATTATATGTCATATTAAGATATCTGATGTCAGAAGTGCAAACACTTCTCTAGCACTCTCTTTGTCTATCTTTCCCTCATGAATTGTAAATGTATTTAAATTCTCAGCATCAATGCCGGGCTCTGATGACCGTTTTACCAGTCAGCCTGCGAACGAGGAGATTAGCCAATCACAGCGGCTGCTGGAAGAGAAAAACCAAGCCAGTCAGAAAGAGAAGGTACTCCCTCCTTTTAGCCTTTTTGAGATTTTTAACAGAATTACATTATTTCAAATGCATAAAGTGTTCATGTGAAGAAGGAAATTTTTAGGATATTTATTTATTTATTTATTTATTTATTTATGTAGTGCTACATTTCCCAGCTAACCTCTCAAAATTGTACACAATTGGAAATTAAAATATGATAGAAATCATGGTAGAAATGCATTGGATCATTGTTTTAAATATTATATCCATGTCAATGGATCACACAAATTAGGTAGAGATAAGTATAGATGCAGCATAAACATAAACATCTGGTCATCATAGTGCACATTCATTGTTTTTGGCTTTTTTTTTGGATGCTATACATGACTGGTCATTTCAAACACCCCGGTAAAGTATTGAAGTACAGTTTAACAGCTTAACTCTGCCTTGTGTAGTGTTGAAGTTCTAATGCATAGACGTGTCAAACTCCAGTCCTGGAGGATCGCAGTGCCTGCTGGTTTTCGGGGTGTTGTTCACAGCACCAGTGCTTCATTTAAGTCATTGATTGGCTAAGGAGTCCACACACCTTCTCAAGGCCTTTAATTAGCCGCTGATTGAAAGGAAACCAATCAGGCACTGCGGTCCCCTTGGGATTCAGTTTAACATCCCTCTTTGTAGCGAGAGAATTTTGAAACCTCGGGTGTTCAAACTGTCACTTTCAAAATCAAGGTTATTGAAGAAAGGGAGAAGCTGAAGAAGGAGCGAGATGTGCGCATGAAGAAGAAGGAGTACCTCATGAAGGAGCTGGAGAGGTTACGAAAACAACAAGGTATCCCCCACCTATACAAACCCCTCTCCCTGTCCCTCTCCCTGCCCCTCTCCCTCTCCCTCTCCCTGTCCCTCTCCCTCTCCCTGTCCTTCTCCCTCTCCCTCTCCCTGTCCCTCTCCCTGCCCCTCTCCCTCTCCCTGTCCTTCTCCCTCTCCCTCTCCCTGTCCCTCTCCCTTTCTCTCTCCCTGCCCCTCTCCCTCTCCCTGCCCCTCCCCTTCTCCCATCCCTCTCCCTGCCCCTCTCCCTGTCCCTCTCCCTGTCCCTCTCCCTCTCCCTGTCCCTCTCCCTGCCCCCCCGCTCCCTGCCCCTCTCCCTGCCCCCCTCCCTCTCCCTGCCCCTGTCCCTCTCCCTGTCCTCCCTCTCCCTCTCCCTGCCCCTCTCCCTGCCCCCCCCGCTCCCTGCCCCTCTCCCTGCCCCCCTCCCTCTCCCTGTCCCTCTCCCTGCCCCCCTCCCTCTCCCTGCCCCTCTCCCTGCCCCCCTCCCTCTCCCTGTCCCTGCCCCCCCTCCCTCTCCCTGTCCCTCTCCCTGCCCCTGTCCCTCTCCCACTCCCTGGGGAGGGCTCAGCACTCTCACCGGGGGGGGGGGGGGGGTCTGACGCTCTCTCCCCCCCCGCAGGGGAGCTCCTGCGGAAGAAGCGGCGGGAGAAGGACGGGCACAAGGACCCGCTGCTGGCGGAGCTGGGCCGGCTGCAGGAGGAGGTGATGGCGCAGATCTCCCGCCTGCGCAAGGAGCACGCCGCCGCCGAGCAGAAGCGGGCCGAGCTGGACAAGGTGGCGCTGGTCCTGGGCCTGCGCGGGTCCGACAAGCACCGCAGGGAGGGCCGGCCGTCCGGGGAGCACGAGCCGCCCCCCGAGAGGGGCCCCGCCAAGGCCCCCGAGAGGGCCCCCACCGCCCCCTCCGCTAGCGTCCCGTCCGCTAAGGTAGAACTCAGCACCGCGCCTGCTGCTCCCTGCAAGCTGAGGCACTGGTAAAAGCCTCTCTCTCTCTCTGTCTCTCTCTGTCTCTCTCTCTCTCCCTCTCTCTCCCTCTGTCTCTTTCTCTCTTTCCCTGTGTCTCCCTTTCTCTGCCTCTCTCTCTGTCTCTCTCTCTCTGTCTCTTTCTGTCTTTCCCTGTGTCTCCCTTTATCTGCCTCTCTCTCTCTCCCTCTGTCTCTTTCTTTCTCTCTCTGTCTCTCTCTCTCTCTCTCTCTGTCTTTCTGTCTTTCCCTGTGTCTCCCTTTCTCTGCCTCTCTCTCTCTCTCTCTCCCTCTGTCTCTTTCTCTCTCTCTCTCTGTCTCTCTCTGTCTCTCTCTTTCTGTCTGCTCTTATCAAAGGCCGAAGGCACATCTATATATGTACTATATATGTATGTGTGCATATATATGTGTGTATGCATATTATGTATACAGTATATATGCATGTGTGTATGATATATACACAGGTGTATATATTTGTGTGTACATGTGCGTGTGTGTGCGTGCATGCCCTGTACTATTGCCAGACTGTAATGTAAATAAAATTGCTTAATTCATTTCATGCTATGAGCATTGCTCTTAAAGTCCAATTAGACTTTACCCAAACGGCAGACATCCGCTAATATTGGTCAAATTGGAATAAAGGCTGAAGTTCTACCGCCATTCAGTTTCTAACTTGTTTCACTTCCACACTTTTTGTTTCTGGGAGTTATGCTTAACTAAAAATTGTGTATTTGTAAATGGATCATTTACAAGCATGTGACATGTATGTGTGTGTACGTGTGTGTGTGTACGTACGTGTGGAAACACATACACACACACATACGTGTACACACGCGTACACATACAAAAGAATACTTTATTCTTAAAACGGCAAAAAACAGCATTTTTTGAAAATAATAAAAGCAGCAGATTAAATAGATTTTCATATGTTTTCTCAAACCCTTCTTCAGTCCTAGTATGCATAGAAAGGTACTGTGCTTTTAATGCCATAGGAACCAACACATTTCAATGCCACTCACCCAGCATAAGAGTTTAACCAACTGTTGGATAAACCCTTATGCTGGACAAGTGGCATTGAAATGTGTTGGTCATTGTTTTGGTTGCTGTGCAGATAACATTGTTTTACGACTGCTGTCTCCAAACAAATTAGCCGTTGTGTGTCCTCAATAGTCCAATTCAGCAGTTCAGCCGTTGTAGTTTTAATGAACAGACTCGAGAGTGAAAAGTCCCACACTCCTGGCATGGTCTCTGGTTTGTTATTCAGCATGTGGAGTTGCAGAGTTCATGAGGATGTAAAAATCATACCTTGAGCCTGGTTCCTTCCCAAGGTTTCTTCCTATCTGTTACGGGGAGTTTTTCCTTGCCACTGTTGCTTTGGGCTTGCTCCTGTGGGTGTTTAGACCAGGGTTGTCTGTGAAGCGTATTGTGGCAAATTGTTTGTGAAATGCTCAATATAAATACATTTTGATTTGATTTGTCAAAGTTTGCTGACAAAAAAATATATATTTCAGTGGCAAGCTGTCCTGAGAAAAGTAGATAACAGAAGGCCTTCAGGCAAGTTAAGGCGTACCAAAAAGCCAGGCACCCAACTCCTGATTTTTTTGGTTTCACGTTACCCTACTGCATGTAATGTTTCTGGGAGAACTGTCTGCAGTTCGAGGGCAAATTGTCCCAACGTTTAAAATAATAAACTAGCTAGTGTTATGCGTCACCATGGCGTCATGCGTGGCGGTTCTCACCTTGGGGTGTTTTCGCACGCAGTTTGAATTTGAACGTTCCGTAAGTGCCGATTGGTTCACGAGGGGGAGCTTGAAACGTCTGACTCTGAAGCTCCCTCTCTCAGCTAGGTCGCATGACCCAATGTGTGGCATTCCAGTTTGATTGGAAGCCAGAAGGAAACATTACAAACTGGAGGCGGGCTTTTCTGAAGTGACAGTTGGTCTTCACAGGTCCCTGGGGTCTTTCATTTCCCCATTACGTCTGTCCCAGATAGACGCAACGATCTTTCCTCAATTGGTGAAAGTGCCAAACAAGGGTACGCAATATAAATGTGTCAGCAGTCTCTGTCTTACCTGTATCTACTTCAAAGGACGTACACTACAGGTAAAACATAACCTGCTTCGGAAAGTGTGAAGTATGGAACCAGGTCCCCACAGAGTGGAAAGTGAACCAAGCAAATGTGAATTTGTTTGAGAGTAAAGTATGGCTCCGCCAAATTTTCCTGGCACGAAATAAAAGTGAACTTGCATTTTAAAATGTTGTGTTGGTTCGAAACTGGGTGTGAAAGTTCCCTTTCGGACCACAGTGAATGATACATCGCAACTCTTCTCTACCAGGGAAGTCAGGTACTATGAAATGATAAGACCGAGCAAATTATTATTAAATACGAAGTCGTCAGCACCAATCAACGTTTACTCTTCACTGTGGAATCTGGAACGATGATTGCAGAGACTTGATTTCGTACGTCCTGTTAGGGAAAATCCGTATTTTATTTATGAATAATTTGTTGAAATTCAGTCCCCTTTCTCTCCCCCCCCCCCCCCCCAAGTCAGTTGCGACATGTTATGATCTTACGGCAGTGTGAGTAAATCCCCAGCGTTAGAAGGGGAAAAGCTAGAGAGCGCTGGAAGCTTAGCCGTTTGAGGAAACTTGTCACCCTCCTCGCTCGGCTACCCTTCTGCTGGAAGGCCAGGCATCGCAGTCGGGCTGCGTTCCCAGGTCGCCCCCGTCCATCGCACCCCTCGGTGGCACTGATTTCTCTTCAGCGTTCGCTAAAACGAGCCAGCCGCGTGACTCAGAGCGCTTCTGAGAGGATTTTGGGGTTGGGGGGGGGGGGCAGAAAGGCCGTTTTTCCGCTGCCAGCGCATTGCAAGTTGCCCGGTTGTAACATGGGTTGTTTCCCTGGAAACCTTTGGGGGGGGGGGGCCCAGACTGTGGTTTTGGGCTCTGCTCCTTGACAGTGTGATTTGGAGGTCATTGTAAATTTCATCCTGAGGAAATTGGTCAATTTTCAGTGTAACTCCTTCGAGGCTGGATATCAGAGCTGCTAAATTGCAAAGGTAAGACTGTTTTGAAAAAACTTTAATGATTGAGGATTCGGGTATTAAATTGCATTTGTCTTCAGTTTTGTTCACAGGATGTTTTTGTTGGAGGGTTTTGTTTTCTTCTGGTTTTTTTAACTGCAATTTGTATTAATTTGCATTTTCCTGATTTCATTGGGGGACGGGGGAGGAGGAGGACTTGGAACAGCAGCTGACTCCCCCCTCCCCTCCCCTCCCCCCCCCATCTTTTTGATCAGGCCGCATCCGCTTTGGGGTCCAGTCCCGAAAAACAGAAGCCAACGAAAAGCGAGCATGGCGCCTCGTCTCCCGAAAAGTCAGCAGAACTGTACGAATACTACGACTCCGGGAACCACTGGTGTAAAAACTGCAACACCGTTTGTGGCTCCATGTTTGATTTTTTCACACATTTGCACAGCAAATCGCACAGAAAGGTTGGTATGATTTACGTTTTTTTCTGAGAGTGACGTGCATTAAGTTAAATTTTTAATATTTTTTAATGTATTTTGCATTGTTGTATGTTGTATGTTAAACTGGCCAAAGGCTCTGCACTCTTTATTTCTGTGGCATTATCATTTTAGTTCTCTTTTCAGTGGCATGGATCCCTCATAATGGGTTTTTACGGTTCTTTGTCACCTTAGGTCTTTATGATTGCTCATTCATAAGTGCTATAGAAGTACATATATTAAGAAACTTATTCCTTCTGACATCAAGTGTCACGTTGAATGTAGTCAGTCACAATAACGCATACTTTTAGTCAACGGTTGAACGGATGTTGTAGTAATGAATTCCATTATGTAGTTGTTGGCACCACATACTGTATGTAGACCTGCCATGTTGCGAAGTGCTCCCAAAGTTCGGAATTTTTCATTTGAGCCTGCATCATTTTGCACCATTTTGGTGTTATGCAATTTTTTTTTTTTTTTTACAGTCACAAACACTTTTGTAATTTTACAATGTAGACCCTGGACCCGTATGATCGACCCTGGGCATCGAACTCCTCGGGCAAAGAGAAGAAGCGGACCCCAGGAGAGAAGATCGTCCGGCCGGCAAAGGGTACGACGGCTCATACAGTCACAGATGCAGTGAGACCAGTCCTTAGGAACACGTTCCGTTCATTTAAGTCCCGATTGATAAATGTGTTCGGCATCTAGAGAAACCATACTGGGACTTAAATTTGAAAGGGAAAAATTCACCCAAAAAAGGAAAGGACTTTTCTTTTTTTCTTTGGGGTTCCAGAAAGGGCCAGTGTGGGTGCACACACCTGATTCTACTAATCAATCACTAGAGTAATTGCTAAGCAACTTGATTAGTAGAATCAGGATCAGGTGTGTGCACCCACACTGGCCCTTTCTGGATAAGACTGGGGACCCCAGCTCTAAAACATGAAAAGCACCTAATTAAGAAAAATTAACTTAAGCTTGTTAAAATTCTGGGATTGCTGTTGAGGTTGGAATGAAAACCAGCATACACAGGGGTCCCCCAGGACCGAGTTTGAGAACCACTGCTCTAGAGGTATAATATCCCCGTACAGCCTGCTATGGAGTGACATGAAGTGTGAGTCGTTCTTCAGACCGTGAAGCCCCAAACACCCCAGTACCAGCCGTTGTAACACTGGCAACATCATAAGAAACTCCTGTAAATATCTAAAACATCATTAATTACGCACAAACTGTCTGGGCCAATCAAAAACGTACACTATAACCGAAATAACATGGAAAAAACCCAGAAAAAGAACTATCCGTTTGATCTCGAATGAGAGTCTATGCAGGCTTTTTTTGGTGTCTCCCTTCATTCTAGCTCCCATAATTCATTGCAGATGTGCGCCATGTATGACACATCCATTGGGTGATAGCGATTGTATTACAGATGCCTAACAGAAGATCTTGGTTTTGCCAAGCATGACAGAATGTAAAGATGTCCGGATTATATCGGGCTGTGTTTGGTACGTTTTACTACCGTAATAAACCTAAGTCACAACCCTGTCCATTTCATAAAGTGAGGTGAATTTGTCCGGTCACGAACTATGCTTCTAAATCTTCTCAGGGGAAGTTCTTGGGGAAGGTGCAGCTGTATTTATCCTATCCTGTGTATTATTGGGACTTTGTATTCTACTGGCAGAGATAGTGTGGGGAAGGCCAATAAATGGTAAATGGACTGCATTTATATGGCGCTTTTATCCGAAGCGCTTTACAATTGATGCCTCTCATTCTCACACACACACACACACCAACGGTGAAAGGCTGCCATGCAAGGTACCAATCAGCTCGTTGGGAGCAATTAGGGGTCAGGTGTCTTGCTCATGGACACTTCGACATGGCCAGGGTGGGGGATCGAACCAGCAACCCTCCGACTGCCAGATAACCCCTCTTACCTCCTGAGCGCTTCTCGCCCCCCCCAATTCAATACAATACAAATTTACCTGATTGTTTTGCTGCGACTGTCTGTCAGTTCTCTCAGCACCTTTGTCTGTGCTGCTCTTGCAGGGTGTGAGTTTTTGGTCCCCGTGATGGGATTTTACTGCCAGCTGTGCGAAGAGTTTTTTGGGGATCAAATTTGCGCTGAGGAGCATGTCACGTGTCACAAGCACAACGGGAAGTACAAGGTAAGTAACGCGCGAAGCGGAACGGTGTGGGTCTGCCATTTCTGCCGTCACTCCCCATTCCTCCAGGGCAGTGGTCTCCAACCCTGGTCCTGGAGAGCTACGGGGTCTGCTGGTTCTCATAGTGACCCTGCACTTAATGAATCGATTAGAGCAGTTGATTACACAGTTGAAACCAGCAGACCCTGTAGCCCTCCAGGACCAGGGTTGGAGACCATTCCTCCGGGGTCTCTGCAGTCATAAGGGCTCTTCATGAAACAGGTCCTTTAAAACATTGAAAGTACTGGTTTTGCGAATGTGCAAAACTCGAGGGCTTGTGGCAGTGCTTGAATTTTTTTCGATTTTTCCGCACGTTTATGAATTTTTGATTCTGAGGAACACTCCTTTTTCCATTGCTGTGCATATCCCGTACAACAAAGAACCAAACTGGGGTGGTTTTATGAGATCCATAATTTACAGCATTTGGGCTGCATTCAGTGCATCCACCTTGCATTATGTTCATCAACAACAGCGTTCAAAGAAATGTTTTTTTGATATATAGTTATTATAATAACCATGTAATGTAATTCTTCGTCTTTCTGGACGTTCATTGGTAAATGGTAAATGGACTGCATTTATATAGCGCTTTTATCCAAAGCGCTTTACAATTGATGCCTCTCATTCGCCAGAGCAGTTTAGGGGTTAGGTGTCTTGCTCAAGGACACTTCGACACACCCAGGGCGGGGTTTGAACCGGCAACCCTCCGACTGCCAGACAATCGGTCTTACCTCCTGAGCTATGTCGCCCCCGTTCGTTGCGCTGGGAGTGAATGTTTCGTCATGTTGTCCCAGATGGGTTTTCGTGGGCAGTGAAGGGTATTTTAGACCTTTTCTGACAGTCTGCCAGCTTTACAATGGCTGGTGTTGGGCCACTTGGGAGTTTGTGGCCTAAAGCAAGAAAATACTCTTCCATTAACTGGAATGTGGCTTATGCAGCAGTGTTGTGCCACTAGACGATGTATGCCACTGTGTTATCTGATTATTATTTTTTAAATTACATCTGATCTTATTTGCCAGTTGGAACATTTTCCTACAACATGTGCAACCTGAGACTACTGTGCTCAAGAAAATGAAGGTGCAGCTTCCTGGGTAAACATAAGGCTACTGGAGGAAGACAGGTTACTGTATTTTCAACTCAAGTGTATTTTCTTGCTTTAGACCTTAAAGTCTAAATGATTCTGCACTAGCCATTGCAGGCTGATCATCAGAAGCTCCTGTAAGAGCCTGAAATACCCTTCATTGCACAAAAAAAACTGTCTGGGCCAGTTGAAGAAAACTAACACTAAAACGAAAATATCAACAAAAATAAAAACAGGAAGGAAAGGAACCACCCTTTAACAAAGCAAGCGTAGTGAGCAAGTGAAGGGCGGTGAACATTAAAAATAAATACTTGTGTATCACATGCATACGCTACTGAAATTGAAGGTTGTATAAAATTAAAAAAAATTTAAAAACTCAGCTTTTGTCTGGTCTTCCACTTCCAGAAACGCATGGATGAGTACCCGCTGTACGAGCAGAGGAGGAACCTGGACCGCCAGGCTGGCCTCTCCGTGGCCGCGGACAGCAGGGAGAGGAAGCACTCAAACGAGCTCAAGCGAAGGCTGGAGACGGAGGAGGCCTCGGGGAGCCCGGAGAACCGACCCTCCAGCCCGGCGGACGAACCCCCCCCGAGTCACAGGGACCGCAGGTCCCACAGTTCCAGAGATGAGAAGCCCTCGCGCAACCACAGAGAGGAGACCTTCTCCAGTCACAGGGAGGAGAAGGTGTCGGGACACAGGGCGGAGAAGGACCCGGGACACAGGGAGGACTACCCCTCTGGGCACAAAGAGGAGAGACGCTCGAGCGTCAAAGAGGAGAGGGAGGGTAGGAGGAGGACGCCGGTGCGGGAGGGGAAATCCCAGCCCCAAAAACCCGCGGAGCCGCCGCAAAAACCCGCCAGCGTTCCCAAGGCGATGTGCGGGCCCAGCCCGGCCATCCAGGCCAAGGTGAGGAAGAGGAACGAGGAGGCGGCCAAGAACGCCGCCTCCGCGTCCGCCTTCGGGAAGTTCAGCTGGAAAAAACCGGAGAAAGAGAAAGAGAAAGAAAAAGAGAAAGAGAAAGAAAAAGAGGATGAGGTCGAAAAGGAAGAGAAAGCAATGGAAAACCTTATGGAAGAAGAAGAGAACGGTGGGGATGACGGCGGAGACAAAGAGGAAGGGAAGGGTGCCTTGGCGAAGACCAAGACCATCGCAATCAAGCTGTCGGGGAAAACCATCATCCCTCCCTCGAACGCGTGGGTACCTTTCGGTCCGGCGCAGCCTGCGACCGCCCCCGCGAAAATCCGACCGACTTTGTCTGCGCCCATGATGGTCTTGAGGAAGTCCAGTCGCATCGCCGCCAGCAAGCCCGCCCCCTTGAACACCTTCCTGTCCATCAGACCCCCCGGTAGCAACAACAGCAAGCCCCTGCCGGTAGTGAAGCCCCCGGCCGGGAAGGACGCGGTGCTGACGCCGGACCTCATATCCAAGGCGTTCGGCGGCGAGGAGGTGGTTCTGAAAACTCCCGAGGTGCCGCCGGCAAAGGCTCCGCCGGCCTCCGACGAAAATCGGCGAGATCCCTCGCCGGACGTCAAAGAGGCGTCGCCGCCGCCGCCCGCCGTCAAAACGACGGCCGCCGCTCAGCCGCCGGAGCCGCTGCCCCCGGGCGTGCGCCTGGTGAGCTTCGAGTCGGACGTGGCCGCCCCCGGGGTCCCCGAGAGCGAGCAGGCGGTGGCCGTGCTGGTGTGCCCTCCGCCCCTCCTCCACAGGAGCCTGGCCGAGGGCCCGAAGAGGAGCGGCGACAAGCCCAAATCCAGCATGGCCGCCGCGAAGGCGCAGGACCTGTACGACATCTTTTACAGCGGCGGCGCCGCCAGGAGCGGCGGCGGCGGCGGCCCGGACCTCCTCGCCGCGACGAAGCCGCCCAAGGGCGCGGAGGCCGCGAAAAGCAAGGACTCGGGGGCGGGGGCCCCCAAAACCGAAAGCAAAAGTCAGACGGACGTCCCGAGTGCGCAAACGTCTGACGGCGGCGGCGGCGGCGGCATGGAGCTCGAAGAGCAGGCGCTCGAAATTCCCGACCCGGAAAAAGACGCTTCCTATCTCCAAATGGATATGGTGGACCTGGATATGTTCACATTTAACTTTGAGTAGCTTGATCAGAGGGACTTAGTGCTTCCTGATTGTGGAGGGTGGGGGGGGGGGGCGGGGGGCGGGAACGAGGGTTGGGACATATGAACAGTTGAGGCGTTCTGGCAAAGCGCAGTCTGTTTGGGATATAAAACGTAAGGCTGGCTGTCAGCTTGGATAGTGGGGATTGAGGGTGAGGACGACAGAAGGGCTAGTGCAGACTTAGGGCCGGATTGAAGGTGATTGTGAGGACTCGAAAGCCATCGAAATGATGTACCCAGTCACACATGCGCACACACACACACACACAACTAAAACTTAACTTGTGTAAATGAGTCTGGGAACCGGACGAAGCAAGGGGTGTGTGTGTGTGAGTCCTTGGTAACCGATGACAACACTTTCTCTGTTAATAAATGCTCCTGTTGGTTTGCTGTACATGCACTGCGTTTCTCTCCCACTTTGCCGACAGTTACAGAAAAAATGTCAAATCCTCCCTTACCTTCCTAACAAAGGTAATAGAACAAGAAGTAGCGCAATCGTATTTTATTTCTGATGTACGATTCATCTCCTACAGACTCACGAGCTTTTATCTTTGTTTTTTTCTTGTCAAAGATGGTTATTGCAGAATGGAGAGCAGAACCTGGATGAGAAGACTAGATTTGGTAAGGAAGACGATGCAAGGACCAAAACTTGGTTTTTATATAAAGCATTTGTTTGTTTAATCTCAAATCACTATTTCAAGTTGTATATTGCTTGTTGCAGCACACAGCAAAAAATCGTTGAAGATGTGGATGGAAAAAAAATGTATGTATTCATGAACATCGCAGCTGCCTGTGGAATTGTGGAATTATTTTCTTTTTGTCTTCAGAAAGTGCTAAGTGCTGTTCTGTATTAGACATTTTGCAGAAATAAAACTTACTTGCCATTGTTTTTTGTTGGTAGTTAATGCGGTTGTTGGGGTTCAAAGTTTTGCAGAGTTGGGGTTCAAATAAATTTATTGACCACCAAATTCTCATCTGGAGTCGCCGTGTTTCAGTTTTGACTGGTTGTGTGCAATGCTTAATGCCTGTAAATTGTTTGCTTATGAGTTCACTTCTGCGAGCGGAACACAACAGCATGAGTTGAAGAATGATTTTGAATCAACACCAGGAGGCATATTTTTACCCAGAGGGTTATTATTGCATAGAAGACCTTATAGTGGGACCAGAGTCCCTTTTGATTGTCCCAGACCAGGCGAGATATAATGCAGGATGGTCTCTACTGTTTGCAAAATGCTGAAAGGAGGTGGACTAAACTGGGTTATTTGCATCATGAATCTGATGTTCTGTTCTTAACTGAACTGTTGCTCAAACTGAATATAGATTGGACATTTGGAACACAATTTTCTGACAACATTCACTGTTTCAGGATAGAAAGCATAATGTAATTACTGAGCAAATCTATATACTGTATAACCTGAAACTTAAACGAGTTAGGGTCTTATCTTACTTTATTTATTTTTTAATTACCCACAATTTTCTGGGATTATCAGTATTATATATGCAGACTTGACCTGCTTTCACTGTCTTGGTTGCTAAACATGTGCGTTTTACACAATGGATTTATGGACTGCCTGTACAACTGTGAACAGGTTATGAAGCATTATACAACTGCACCTCAACCTCCGCTTTATCACTGAAATATTACCAGGATTCTATAAAGCCATGCCTTGGAACTGTTGATAAAAAAATATAGCGTTGGAAACCAGTAATATATAATATATGATGTCCAAGACATATATTGTGCCGTTGAAAAGATGAATGGTAAGGAAAGTCAACTGGGGGGGGGGGGGGGATCAATGCTGTAATGAGATTCAAAATTCTGCTGGTGTACCCTACGGCAGGGATCATCAACTCTGGCCCTCGAATCCAAATCCAGCCCTGGTTTTCTTTTCTCCCGGGTAATTAGTGCTACTGATTGGCTAGATTGTCTTCACACCTGACTCCCAGGCAAAGGGAGGGTGGAAAACCAGCAGTTCTCGGCCCTCGAGGACCATGAGTTGCTGATCCCCGCCCTACGGTGTCAAATCTGAACTGTGACTGTCAGCCTCACAGGGTCACTCGTGGTTGGCCGCCAAGTTCGGCCAGGGATGGCACGGTTCCAGATGGACCGGGACGACAGCATCTCATTGACCCAGTCCCGATTGGCTAGTCAAGCGCCGACAAGTTCCCACAAGTTCCTCTGTGGAGCTGCCTGTTAGCCTCTCTCGTGTCAGCGAGCTCTACTTGAGATTACTGTGGTAATTAGAAGCGGAGCATTCTTTTGATCCTTGTGGCAGCCATCTTGGTAGACTTGCTGATGACAAATGTTAACCAAAAAGAAAAAAAAGGCTGGATTGTGTATAATGAAGTGAAATGATAAAATGAGATGGTGGGAGGTGGGGGTGGGGGAGTGATGTTCCTGCACCCCATTGCCCACCCATGTTAGAAATGTCATTGTGTAACAGGCTGTTGGGCTCCTGCAACACCATGTCCTTTTAAACCGATCAAGGACAAAGTGATTACTCTCCATGGGACCGCCTGGGACATGCCCATTTCTGCACTGGCACAGGTAAGTCGAGAAACTCACAAATGCTTCGCAAGGACAGCTGTCGTCACCCAAAAGGCACAGGTGGCATGATGTAATTTGATTTTTTTGAATATGCAGATCTTTTGTTAATAGTGGCTTTTTCCCCCAGGGATAACTGGTTTTATCATTTTGCTCAAAGTTGTTCTCGACAGAATTTATGGAAATTTGGACCGCTACTTTAGAGCAGTTCTGATAAAAGACTCATTTCTGTCTGGGGATGCCACACTGTCTACAGTATGTTATAGTTTGAATACTAATGCTGTTAGAGAGGACATGACATATAGTTAGGACTTGGGGTTGTTTCTATCCAAATGGCATATGAACTGCAGAAGGGACATTGTGTAATTGTGTTCTTCAATAAAAAATTTAAATGCATTTAAAAACAATTGACTTAATTTCTTAATTTCACTTAATTGGCTTAATTTCTTAATTTGCCTATGATGGTGGCAATAGTAGACTGCCACAATGAATGGATATAACAGGGGTGTCTGGCCCCTGTCCTGAAAGATGCATTGTCTGCTGGTTTTTGTTGTTTTGCAGATCTTTCTCAAATCAGAATGTTCTCAAATCAGCTGTTGATTGTGAAAGGACCCAATGAAAACCTATTGCAGCCTGCCAGGATTTCAGTTTGACTGCTGGTTTATTCTACAACTGATCATCAGCTTCTATATCTTCCATAATGACCTCTGGCATACAGTAAATAGGGGAAAGGCTAAGTTCAGTGCTGCTGTTCACTGGAAGGTGTATGTACTCCTGTACGATGCATGCTACAGGGCCAGGGAGAGGATGGCCCCTCCTCTGAGTAGTTCACCAAAGCCTCATCACTGGCCAAAATGAAGTTCTTCCCAAAACAAAGTTTTATTTTCTCTGTAATTTGGAATTGGCAAATGTGCCTGTAGCCCAGGGCTACGCAACTCTAGGTCGTTGCGGGCCGTCATGTCTACAGGCATTCGCTCCAACCATGCGCTACACCACCTGAGTTCACCAGTAAACTTGCTTCCTGAACCAAGGAGGTGAAATAGTTGGATAAATCCGGCGGTGTACTGGATTGGTTGGAGCAAATACCTGCAGGCACTGTGGCCCGCGGGACCTGCAGTTTTAGTAGCCCTGGGCTAGTCACCGTTTTCACACCTGCACGGATGGGAGGGAGGACTCATCGCACACATTACATCATCAAGCAGAACTGTGGCATCAAGCAGAAAGGTGAGGTAACTAGCATGCAGTTGGCAGTTACACATTCGGAGGAACACTCTTCCCCTGGTGCGATGAAGCCAGTTGTGATCAGTCACTGCAGAGTCCTCATCGTAGGGCCCAGCCTATACTTGTAATGCCTGTATAGCTGTCCTGTAAAGTTGCTTTTCCACTGCATGGTACCGGTTCAACTCGACTCAACTTTTTTGGTTTTCCATTGGGCAAAAGTTGTGGGTAGTACCTGATTCCTGGTACTTTTTTTGGTATCATCTCCGTCGAGGTTCCAAGTGAGCTGAGGCGATACCAAAAGGTGACGTGAAAACACTTCTGACCACTGATTGGTCAGGGCAACGTGTTTCATATGGCGTCGCTAATGACGACCAGCTGCATTGACGGGGATACTATCTGCAGTGGAAAACGAAGTACCTGGTACCAAAAGCGAGTCGAGTTGAGCTGAGCTGAGCTGGTACCATGTGGTGGAAAAGCGGCTTACGAGGCATCTTTGTTAGCTGTAGGCCTATAACTTTGTGTGCAGCCTGAACATTTTTAGTTGTGCTGAAGTAACAGGGAACGAGGTCACCCTGCACAAGTACGGGTCCATGGCTTCTGGTGAAAAGCTGTGGCTGGAAGCATAATGTGTCATCACTCTTTTCCTGATAACCTGGCCCCGTCTCCCATTGTACTTTCACGTTGTGTGATGCTCATCTGCCTCCGAATAATGGCTCCACGGGCCATTCCGAGGTCACACACGGGGAATGACCTGGGTGTCTGTTATCACGTCCCTCCTGCTGAAAAGAGCCGTCAAAACGCATGACGAACTTGCATTTTTCACATTGTGCATGCCCTCTTTAATATTGAAGAAGTGCGCGCTGGTTATTATGCAATTCAAGTGGACTGCTGGGTACATCACTAGGGGGTGGGGGGTGGCGGGGGGGTCAGAGATGAAGCACAGTTATTTTGGGGAAGTATTCCTGTGGCTAAGAGGCAGAGAAGTGGGTTTAGATTGAGGCTCATAACACCGCGCCGATTCACTGACACGCAATTTTGAGAACATCGTGTTTGCCCTTTGAAATGCATAGAAGTGTTCTCAATGTGTGTGCATTCAATTGTGAAAATTTTCCTCTTCTATTTTTTAAAAATGGAAAAATATGCGTATCGTATAGAATCCATTATGCTGTTGTTTTTCTTTGTATCTTATAATTGATAATTAGCCTAATTAAATATAATGTTTATTATAGGCTACGGGAAAACAATTGTACACTAAAATAGAGGGTAGCAGCCGGTATGGTGTATTTTGAGATTGATACACTATTTCCGGTTTTCACGTGGTCGAGCATATTTATTAGTTTTTATTAAATGTGGGGTACTTTTAAATAGAACCACTGTCCAGATGTATTGTGCCTTGTATTCTGGCATTCTTGCATTCTTGTACTTGTATGAAGGCACGAAATTATTCATAGTAGCTATATGCTGGTCCCCTTTCTTAATATAACCTACGAAAATGTATGATGTTCAAATATAATCGGAGGCGTATTTCGGTAAACATATTTGTTACATATCTGTAACAAAACATTTGGTGTGCTTGATATCTGTCGAAATATTAAAATCTTGTATCAGTCTACTGTTGTCTTTGCTTGGTAGAGCGCCCCCCCTACAGTTTAGAGTAAGAGTAGAGGGGAATAAGCTTTCGAAATTCTTTCACCCAATCATAAAATCCAACAATTTGGTCTCTGGGTAGTTTGACGTCTCGCAGGCCAATGAAAATAATGTCGGCCTATAAGGGCGCAGGGAGCTGAAGGTAACCGAGGGGAGAGCGACCAAGTCCCGGGGAAGTCACTCACGGAGTCACCGTGAAAAACATCAACAACCGCCGCAAAATGCCGAATAAAACTAAAAAAGAGAAGGTAACACACGGAAAAGATCGTAACTGCAACTGTTAGAGAACTGTGTTTCTTTTTTCAGAGAACGTGTGTTAGATAAATGTCTTCATACAGATATTGCAATTGAATTCACCAACTAGCTAGCTGGATTGTGTATTAGTATTCTGAAGGCCTAGCAACCTACCTTTCATACCGTGAAAAGCGTCCTTCCTCTTCTCATGTTTTTAGTGGCTAGCTTGCTGGATATAATTCTGTGGCAATGGTAAATAATAACGAGTATTCAATTTTATTAGCTGTTTTTATACGATCTTCCTATTAAACGAATGGCTAAACCATGAATTGCAATTGAACTTTCAAATATTGTTATTGCCTTTACGAGTACAATCATTATATTGTTGGAAACAGTTATTTTAATCTTACAGAAAATGTAGTAGTTCATTGGAAAATCATTTAAAACGCTTTTTTTTGACTGTCAGTGCGCGAACTGATTTTCGATAGGGTGTTCTACTACCAACATAATTCAGCTAACCAGCTACCAGTTAGCCTGTGTTACATAAACGCACACATTCAAATGAAGTCTAGCTGTAAGTTTATCTGGATTCGTTGTCCGACGTCGGTTATGATCAAAATGTATCTGTTGTTGCTGAAAATGTTGACAGCTCGCTACGTACAGTGTCGATATCGTGTAGCGGATATGCTTTATCATTGTGCAGTTCGTTATTTTGGTTAATGCAGCGTTTTTCCTCGGAATACTTTTATAATCCCTATTGAATGCCCCTGACGAAAAATATATGAACGACGTGAACACTCCGATCACATCCCGATCGTTAACACAGACATGCGTGACAGCGTGTTGATGAGGTACAGTGGAAATTGGGCCATTTTCCGCGTACTTATGGAGCCAGCTAGGTTTGAACGGACAGGAATGTAGTGCTGTGCACTGTTCTTACACATAGGCCTGTGCATACCGCGGGTGGCAAGCTAGCGAAGTTGCACTGGAAAATATCCTAAGCCGCCAGCAGTAGCAACACTTGGTACACCTTTTTCAGGAAGCCTGTGCGCATGAAATTAACTAAAAACTAATGAATAAATATGTAATACATTTTTTTTTTGCATAAATACATAAAACAAACGGTCATGTTGCTAGCAATAACCAGCGTTGGATGACCTGTCTGAACACTGAAACGTTGACTAGGCGTGTAGGCTAACTGATAGCAACACCGAGATGGGAGGTGCCGAGCACACAAGGATTCAATGTAATAATAAGTATGTATTTGTCATTCACAGGAGCCAACAAAATCTGCTAAAAGCAGTTCAAAAAACAGCAACGTTAGCGGAGGAAAGGACACCGCGACTGAAAATTCAGATGAGGTAAATTCATCTTTCACGATTCAGGAGAATGTGTATGTGAGAATTCCACTCACCTGTTAAATCATTGCACCTTATGGGAGTATTTATTTATTTATTTATTTATTTATTTATTTATTGAATAGCCGTCCTTCATTTTCTGAATATTGTCTCCAGTGCTGTATATCCTATGCAGATGTGTGTGTGTCCAATATAGCACGTGTTGGTCGTAAAGTGCTTACTTTCATTCAGGAAAGGTATGGCCTGTTCTCATTTTCTGTAATTGCATTGGAAATATTTGCTCTGTACCAGTCCTGTATGTTAATATGACCATAGTGTGCAATAGTTAATTTATGTGAATTTATGTGCCAGTACAGTTCATTTTTAAGTACATGATCTCTTGTAGTACTGTTTTTCAACTATTACAAAGCATTTCTCTGACCCTTTAAAAAAAAAAAAACTCATGTGTTAATACTCCAAAAGAAAGCAAAAATCTACATGCAGCCTAAGCAAACCTTGCCTTATATTATATGTGAAGGTTTATAATAAGTAATTGCAATGTAACGCTTATCCCCAGAATTTCAGCCTTTGTTCTGATGGTCGTTGTCACATTATATCCAAGGCAAACATGATTGAGTCACGCAGGTTTGCTGGCTCAGAGTTTATAGCCATTTTTCTTGGAACATTGGCATAGGAGCCATTAAGACATTTGAACTGGATCCAGCTCCCTGTGTTTACGAGGAAGGGAGAGGCTTGTGTTCTGTGTGTGAGCCTCTCTGTGTGTAGCTGGCCTATCTGTGCAGGCCTGACTTGCTGTAAAGACGTAGTCCTCCTGTGTTTACCCTGAATCAAAAGCAAAGATTGATTGTGTGTGTGCGCGTGTGTGTGTTTGTGCGTGCGTGCATGCTGTGTGCGCTGTGCTTGTGTGTTCATATGCGTGTGTGTGCATGTGCATGCTTATGTTTCTGTGCTTGTGAGTACATACGTGCGTGTGCATGTGCATGCTTGTGTATGGGTGTGTGTGTGTGCGTGCATGTATGTTTGTGTGTGTGTGTGTGTGTGTGTGCGCGCATGTGCATGCTTAGGTTCTGTGCTTGTTTGTGCATGCGTGTGCTTGTGCATGCATGTGTACGTGTGTGTGTGTGTGTGTGTGTGTGTGTGTTTTAGCGACTCCCAATTGAATTTTCTGTCCTTGATGAATAGCAATAGAACAGAGTTGTCCCTCGCGTCTCTGTGCCTCATTTACAACGCCTCCCGCATTGCTGGAGGATGACTGTGAGAGAGAGAGGAAGTAAGGGAAGGGGAAAGGAAGCAGGCTCTTGATGACGTTTTACATGCAAGTTATGAGACCGGCCGCGTGTGATGCCAGCACTGGAGCGTGGATATCAGATGCCAGGGTGGCACGCAACGCTCTGCGATGTGGAGGCCATTTGGGAGTGGCGCTGAACAAATCGCCTGTTACCGACGTGCCAAGTCAGGGGATTACTTCTGCCAAATAAGGTGATGGGTGTGTCCCAAGCAAGAGGTTATTTGCCGTATTCACAAATCACCCGACAGGGTAATTCTTCAGAAAGCCCTCTGCGCGGCGTGCAACAGATTGTGTGTCAGCCGGCATTTTCCCTGGGTAGACCACCTGCAGCCTCCCCCGTTCATGAACCTTGTTCAAACACCTAATTGGGCGTGAAACATTCGTTGCCGATCTTACTGAGTCGGGTGGGGGGTGGGGTGATGAGGGACTGCTATTTTGCGATGGTTTATTACCACATGCTTGGTTTTAAATAGCCCATTGGACCGGAACATATGTAACCGCAGACGTCACACACAGTCACCCTCAGTCAACAGAGCTGGCAACAGAGATGGTGATTAGAGTGAAGGTCTCCTCGACCACTGCCGCCGGTGCATAGCACGCCATCTAGGTGATGCACGGCAGCCATTTTGCACCAGAATGGTTGAGGGACCACAGTGTCTTGTTTTAAACTCGCATCCGAAAGACAAAACACGTGACCGTAAATAATTGTCTTGGTTCGTTAAAACTACTTTTCCCACGATGCACTGTGCCAGAAAAGGTGCAGGGAGGATGTTTGACTGGGAGGATTCTCGCTTGTTGTCTCACCGTGAGCGTACTTGCGGGTCGGTTTCCTGTGAAAAACGTTGATTCACTTCAGTCGTGGTGTGTGTGTGTCTGTCCCGCCCGCTCCCCCTGAGCTCACTGGACATTGGCTTGCTAGCCAGCGCCCGGTCCGCTCGATGGCCGGCGCCCGGTCCGCTCGATGGCCGGCGGCGTTTATTGCCCACCGCTGTAGCGTCGTCGTCGGCCCGACCGCAACGAGCGGCACGTCTGTGTCGTGACAAGCGTCCTCACGCTTGGTGACAGGCGGCTCGGTGCCCTTGCCGGTTGATGGTGCTCAGGCGGGTGGGTGGCTGGGCTGGGTGGGGGGGGTGTGGGGCATTGATTAAAAGCTATTTTCGGAGTGGCTGGGTCGCACAGCCCCCCCCCCCCCCCCGTCGCTGTCGCTGCGGGCTCCTGGCCCTCGGAGGCCTCGGGTGCGGGTCTGATGGGGACGGGTGACGCACCTCTTCTTTTTGTGACATTGGGCTGCGGGGCTGGGGGATACGCCGGCCTCCATTTTGTTTCATTGATCCGTGGAAGCCCAGCTGCCGTACAGGAGGGCTGTCTTGTGCTGCCCAGACCTTCCAGTGTCTGCATGTAAGAAGTGAACCCAGTGCTTTGTGGGATTGGAAGGGCAGTTTTGTGCTTTTTATCTTCCAGCGAGTTGCGCATTTAAAAAAAAAAAAAAAAAAAAAAAAAGGATACATTGCCTGCAGGTACCGTGTAGGATAAAGAGCGCGAGGGAAAAGCCTCCAGAACGTTCCGGAAGCAGGAGGCCGCTGCTCTGGAGTGGAGCTGGAGCTGGAGGGCCGGAGCAGGGCGAGGTCTTGACGCTGCTTCAGCCTCTTTTTCTCTCACTGAGGACGCGCCGCGTTCTGCGGAGAGATCAGGCCCCGAATCCCCCCGGGGTTCCTGTTCCAGACGCGCGTGATCCGACGCGTGAGCTTGGGCGGGAGACAGCGGCGGTGGCGCCGCCATCTGTGCGGTCATGTGACCCCCCGGGCCTGCTCTTCGGGCACGGCGAGCTTCCTGAGCAAAGCGGCGGCGGCGGCGCCATCGTACGGTGATGCTCTCCTCGGCGTTCCCGCCGGCGGTGTGACGTGCCCTCATATAGCGCCCTTCTGTTTCTATGGCGATAGTGAATTGTGAAGCCTCGCCAAGTTAAAAGCGGTAATCGGAAGTTCATTTTGGGTCATCGCCGGTCATGTGACCGTGTTGGTGTTCAGTGCCTGTGTGTAGTCTCAGTGGGGGGGGGTTTGAGTTTGAAGCCGCCATGTTTCCCTGCACGTGAAATGGTCTTTCCCAAAATATGCCACCGGAGAGGCTGAGAGGTCTTTAGGCCGTCTTGTTGAACACGTCGCTGAAATTTTAGGTTATTGGTGTTTTTCTTGTCCCTTATCTCCCATGAGTTTCTGCAGGAGGATTGAACTCTGGGCTTTTTACAGGAAGCATTTCAGTTTCTTAATTTCACGTGTGATTATCTTACGTTTCATGGTCGGCATTGTTTTACCCCTCTTTTTATGAAAAGATTTGTCTGGGTGACTTGAAATTGAAGTCATTTGGTTGAGCTGTAAAACATTGCCCTGTGAGCCAAACCTGGACAAAGGTGCAGTTGTTTGACATTTCCCTTTTCATAAACTCCTCATTGATCTCGTTGACGTCAGCAGCATGACCCATAATGCTCTTTGATGGATTCCTCGTTCTGGATTCCTTTTTTTAAACGAGTGCACTTTGCAGATGTTCTTCTTCTCTGAATTTTAAGGTAAAAGTAGGCCTGGGCATTTGGGTGTTCCCTGCGGGACTGTTAAGCTGTTTTATTACCCTAATGCACTGCTGGATGTGTACTGTGTTCCAGAGAAGAGAACTGTTCCTCCTCCATATTGTGTGTTGTGAATTGCTAGCTGGTATAGGTCTAAATATACGCTCAGAATGAAAGTGATTCAAATAAAAATGAATGAAAGATTTTCCATCTTGTGCACTGGGGGAAAACGTATGCATACTAGTTATGATGTTTGTATGTTCTAGTTGTATTTATAGACAAATTAAAAGTTGTAATTGCTGATTGGCTCTCAGACACATGTGATCTGTTTTTAAACCAATTTTATTCTAGGCCATCGAGTTCACATGCATTGACGTAGTAGGCCTATATACTGTCCTCTTAAAACACAAAGATGAGAGATTAATTTTTGTTTTCTTTGTATGTTTGGAAGGATTTGAGTTCTGGTAATTCATTTGTTTATTTTGCAACCCTGTATTTATTTTCTTTTTGCATAACATTTGCATTAATTGTTAACTGGGCCCTCAGTGTGAGAAAATGCAAGAAAAACAGGTTATCTGGCAGAGAAAGGGAAGGGTTTGTTTTTTCAGAGCTGTGAAGTGTGTCATTACTCCACACATTTTGTTATTCCAAGAAAATACCCCTCGGGGAGCTGACGACTGACCTTAAAGAAACAGACACTTTTGTGAGGTTTTAATCCGTTTCTTCAAACTGGGCCGATTGTTTTGGTTGAGCGACCCGGAGGTGACTGGCCGTCCCCTCCCGGTGTGGGTCACTTCTCCCCGTCACAGCGTCAGTCTGCACTGGCCCCACAGTGGTGGGACAGTCTTCCCAAAAAAAGGGGTCAGGACACGGGCTGAAGACCCACCCCTTCAGACTACATTTCCCATCCCCCCCTATATCTTATATGGTGTCATGTTTCTCAGGGCTTGCCAAGGATGTAGCCTGTATGAATTTTTAAAGTATATTTTGATTCTGGATTAACAAGGTTAAGTTGCAAGTAAAAGTGAGTTCTGAAGGAATGTATTCTAAATCGAGCCTTTCATGCCCCTTTATAAACAGAATGCAGTAACTTCATCAATGGGATCCTATCTATGTCAGTGTTTCTGTTGACTGTAATGAGGGGTGAAGCTGTTATTGATCAGTGGAAGGCCTTGTCTTGTGGTGACTATCATTGGATACATTCTACATATTTTTCTTTTGCTATGGCAGGACTTTAGTACTCTGCTCAAGGGTAATGTGGTACTGTGCCCCATGGGAGTTAAGCCCGCAGCCCCTGGGCTGGGAGTCCAGCTCTCTAACCACTATGCCACGGTGCTGCCTGATTGGGTGCAGACTTTCGCAGATAAAACAAGAGCTTACTCTTTTACATTACATTACAGGCATTTAGCAGACGCTCTTATCCAGAGCAACTTACAGAATTTTTTTATTTTTTTTAATTTTATTTTTATAAACATAGCATTTACATTGCATCCGTTTATACAGCAGGTTATATACTGAAGCAATGCAGGTGAAGTACTTCATAGTGCTCAAGGGTACAACGGCAGTGTCCTACCCAGGAATCGAATCTATGACCTTTTGGTTACAAGCCCAGTTCCTTACGCACTATATGCTACACTGCCGCCCAGTGAACTTTCTGTGGTCTATAGGTAACCGTACACTTTGTTTGAAGCCCATCTGAGCAGGCTATCCCCAAACTTACTGTTTCTGTCTGTGCATGTGTGCGTGTGTGCTCCCACCCCCACCCCCTCCTCCCCAAACCCCCCACCCCCCCCACCCCAAACAGGCCCAGCAGCAGCAGACCGCCAGTAAGCGCCCCAGCAACAGCACCCCACCTCCCACTCAGCTCAACAAAATCAAGTACTCCGGGGGCCCGCAGATCGTCAAGAAGGAGCGCCGGCAGAGCTCGTCCCGCTTCAACCTCAGCAAGAACCGCGAGCTGCAGAAGCTCCCTGCCCTCAAAGGTAGCGCCGCCCGCGTCCCCGCGCGGCTAACGGGCTCTGTTAGCACGTCTCCCTGCCCCTAAGTCTGTCACTTAAAGGTCACGTGTTGTGATTTTAAGTCATTTACTTAAAGTAGTGGACCTGGAGTGCATTGGAGGGATGTTATGTCATCGCAGTGCGGTTTCCCTGGTGATTTGTGTTGTGAATCTGTTTATAGTTCTGTCCCCATGTGTTGTAAAGAATTTTCATGACATTGCTTGACATGGGAAAGTTCAAAGGAAAAGACGTGTTAGTCACACACACGTGGTCATCTTTCACCATCCTGAAACTACATTTTCAGACAGAGAATTGTGTTTTCATTCTTTTTTTTGAAACGCGTGGGCTTCCTAACGGACAACAGTAGCTGAACATCCATCCGAATCTTCGAGTGTGTTTGTAATGCATCTTACGGCCAATGAAACGGAAAGTGATTACGTTCATGCATTACTGCTAGCCTGATCCCTAGTGGGGTCGTGTCAGGACACCTGGAGCATCTCTCTCTCTCTCTCTCCCTCTCTTTTTCTCTATCTCTCGTTCGCTCTCTGTATCGGCAGGCTGTAATTGGATGAGCAGTGAAAGTGTCTTCTGCACTAAGTAGGGCAGTAAACCTCGTAATAACGCTCACTGCGGACGGATTAGTCTCCCCTTGCCAGCCGTGCGGCATTGAAATCACATCTGCGCGCGTACGTATGCGCCCCCCAGCCCCACCTGCCCCCTGTTCTGTTGACACTAACGGGTTTGTTAGCTTAACACCTGGAAAGGAGACGTGCTGTGCCGTTCAGAGAAAGCGTGCATTCCTCTGTGTTTCAGGTGCTTACAAAGGGTGAGAAACTTTTTGAACTCGCTGTACTTCACCATTGTGTCACACCAAATTGTCCAAAAATTATGTTAAAAATTTTTTTTTTTTTGTAGCATCCCTCAAAGCTCTTAAAACTGTTTCAGGTGGTAATTTGTGTGGTAAAATTTGTGTTTGCTACAAAAATATTTTAATCACGAGAGATGTATTACATGGCTTCCCTGTGAAATTTCACCGGCTGTCCCAGATGAATTTTAGCCATATTCTGTCGGACCGTCCCAGGCATAGAATGTTCCGGATGCGTGAGCGCGTTCAGCGCCCACCGCCGTCCCTCAGCGCGTACCTCTTGCTCGGTTTGAGCGCGTTTCGACGACCCCCTGACCTCCCGTAAACGGGTTAATGAAAACACAGCCGTGGTGTAAATGTGTGGGAGGCCCCCGGGGGGGGGGGGGTGTGGAGGGGTTATCTAAACTGAGTGTTCTGGATGTTCCTTCGGTGCCTCCCGTGCTAATTATTCCATGACCGCCATTAACGAGGCTGTGAAGAGAGCCTGTCCCCCCCGTCAGACGGGTCTTCTGTCGTCTCCGGACAGCTGAGGGATTCAGTGTCCTCCGCTGAGAGGGGATATATTTGGGGGGGGGGGGGGCACAGCAGGCAGCGATCGGTCTTGTAGACAGGGACAGCGAGTGCCACCCAGCTTTAATGCCGGAATCTCACACTGCTGAAACAGCCCCCAGACCCCGGAGGCCTGGGCGGGGGGGCGGGGGGGGGGCTAAGTCAGGGTCAGTTCAGGCTGCAGCGCTACATTATTCCTCCACTGGCTGAAACCTTTCCTGTGTAGGAGCTGGAAGCTAATGTCTGCCTATGAGTGGAGGAGCTGGAAGCTAATGTCTGCCTATGAGTGGAGCTGGAAGCTAATGTCTGCCAATGAGTGGAGGAGCTGGAAGCTAATGTCTGTCTATGAGTGGAGCGTGTTGATTAGTGAAGCTCTATGAAATGCACGTTGTTGCAATCATAGCACCTTTAGGGTGTAGTAGGTTGGGGTGTGGTAGGTTGCTGGGGTCTGGGAGTAAACGCGCTGGTAGGCCCGAGTCAGCGTTGCCGTTTGGGCGCTGCGTTGATGGTAACTGATAATGAGGCAGGAGGCAGGATGGGTAACAGATAGGCCCCAGCTGCTGGCGAGTCGCGGGGATGCCCTGCCGTCTGAGCCCCTGCCTCCCTGGCTGACGGGACGCCCGGTATGGAGCCTCGTCGCGGGGTTTTGGCTGCAGTCCAGATTCGCGCTGGCTGGCTGGGCACACCGCTGCACATTAGACACATGCTTCATGCGTGAGCGCCGCCCATTGACCTGTAATGAGTCCAGTACTGTAAAACCCCGCTAAAATGCATGCGATGGGGCATGCGATGCGGGGCATGCGATGCAGGGGGCATGCGATGTGGGGGCATGCGATGCGGGGGCATGCGATGGGGCATGCGATGCAGGGGGCATGCGATGTGGGGGCATGCGATGCAGGGGGCATGCGATGTGGGGCATGCGGTGCAGGGGGCATGCGATGCGGGGGCATGCGATGCAGGGGGCATGCGATGTGGGTCATGCGATGCAGGGGCATGCGATGTGGGTCATGCGATGCAGGGGCATGCGATGTGGGTCATGCGATGCAGGGGGCATGCGATGTGGGTCATGCGATGCAGGGGGCATGCGATGCGGGGGCATGCGATGCGGGGGCATGCGGCGTGCTGTTGTGTTTCTACGCTTCACGTGTGTCCGGGTTGCGATTACAGCAGTTAGCCCATAACCCCCATCACACTGTGCCAGTGGATAACACCACAACCGACTGAAGCGTGATTTGAAATCGTTCGCTCTCCACTTGTGGCTGGCAGTTGGGGTTTTTTGGCGGTGGAGGTGGAGGCGCTGCTCCGTCCCCGGGTCCCGCCATTGGCAGTCTGCTATGCGAACGGGAGAGCGCCAGGGCTCCACCCTGCGAGAACCTGCAGTGTAAAAAACAGAGGAAGCTTCCAGAGACTCCCTTTCCTCCTTTTGTGTGGGGGGGGGAGTCAATGCCACCCCCCCCATAGGCATAGTTTTAACCTTTCCATAGCTTGTGCCACCTGCCATGATCCACGTTGCCTTGTTGCTGCAGTTACGCCCAATCCGTCACTTTCTCCCGTTCCATCCGTATTGGACCTGCTCATGCACACCCCCCCCACCCCCCCACCCCCCATAACCACCTCACTGCTATGAATCACCGCTTTGCAGCTTTCGCCCTCACTGTCTCTGCAACGGAATGATTGATCAAGGCCAAGCCGGCTGCTGGTACCCTCAGAGTGCGATACCGCCTCTTTCTGCTGGGGGGGGGGGGAGCGGCAGGGGGGTGGGGAGGGGGGTGAAGGGTAATATACATAACATCTGTCTCCCGAGAAGATTCCGGAATTGCAAATCTTGATGCCCCCCCCCCCAAACCCCACCCCCCCACCCCCCAATAATCACAACAGGAGGCAGTGCCTTTTCAGAATATTCCAGAAATGCACTCCTGCTGTTCACCCTCCCGATGAGACCAGAAGGCGCTCTCTCACACACACCTGGAGGCCTCAGGCTTGATTTTGCACAACAGGGGAGGAACGTTTGAGTTTGAGGCGGGTCGTGAGATTCGAGATTCGTGCGACGACAACAAGCTTCTGTGCGTTACACAACTTCTGTTGACATTCACAGCAGTCGGATTTAATACTGCACCTGTTACGTGCTCAATGCTAGCTACGGGGAACACAGAACGCATGCTACATTTCTACCTTTAAAAAATATTCTAATTCCATGTTTGATCATGTGCCATTTTAGTGAGAGGGTGGTTGGCAGTAAATCTATTAGGTCGTTAACATTTAGGTATTTGGCAGATGGTTGTATCCTCAAGGCTTACAGTGGTGAATACATAATGGCTTAACCCGTTAAAGACCAGGATGTCGGTGCCGCAGCCAATTGCAGTAGTTAGTACATTAGCCAATAGCATAATAGTAAGTGGTCCATGGCATCCATTATCCATGGTAGTAGTCGGAGGTAAGAGGGGGATTGGGGATGTACTGCAGTGGTTTCAGTAGCAACTGGGGTTGAAGATCTAGTGTTACATGTAACGTAGGTAGAGCTGGTAAACCCATCATAAACTCTTAGGGTTTAGCTTCAGCTGGGCCAAGATGCAGCGTAAGCGGGTGTGTTTTTGATCTGTGGGAAAAGATAAGCAGGGAATTCGCTGCCCTCACTGTGGTTGGGAGCTCCTTCCACCACTGAGAGGCTGGAGTGGAGAGTAGAGAATAGAGACGTGATTGCAGGTGAGAAGGTGCAGGTCCTCTTGCTGCAGTACCGGCTAGGCTGTTTTGGCCGATTACAGAGGAGACAAACCGGTGCATTCCTCATCAGCTGGGATGGGGGGCTTGGGGAGGGGGGGGGGGGCTGCTGATGGTGCATGCTGGGAGACCAGCGAGGAGAAGGCCCCAGTGTTCAGTCAGGACCGCGCGAGGGCCCTGGACTGTGAACCGGGTCTGGACTTAGGAAGTTTGGGAGCCACCGCGGTAACCGAGGGCCACCGAGGAGAAGAACTTAAACTGAAGACGGGACAGAGTGCCAACTTGTAACCGACGAAAAAAAAAGTCTGGATGACGTGCGTGCCGTGGGGAAGACTGACGTGCTGCGGGACGTGCCAACGGGTTTCGGCGCTGGGCGAAGGAGGCTTCGCTGCTGAAGAGCACCTGGCTTCTTCCCCTGCATCGCCGCGGCTGTCGAGCTGTCAGCCGGATTGTGATTGAAGCGTCCTCCTCCTGCAGGAGCACCTGACGCCTCCCACCTGTTCCGCAGCGGTGCGGTGGAAGAGGGCGGCGTGTTGTTTTCAGGGTTTTCTGGTGGAGCGGAAAGTCGGACGTGGGCGGGTGGGGGGGGGGGGCGCTCGGGCACTCGGTTTGGTGAGGCGTGGGCGTTCCACCACGCTGGCGCTGGGCTCTTTGCGCCACCCGGCCCGTCCGAGCCGAGGGTCGGGGCTCCTGGCAGCACCCTGAAGGACCAGCCCGTGTCACGGCAGCCCCTAATCCGCCATGCCCCTCTCGGCCCCCGAAGGCGGTTCACCCCCCCTGAGGTCTCCTTCAAACTCGATATTTCCCTGAGAGTCTTCCGTTTTCCCCTTCTGCAAGGGGACGGAGCCCAAAGCCCTCCTGTCGTTTCCCCTGCGTTCAGGCCTCTTAGCGGGCTCTGGAGACTCCCTGTCCCCTCGTGCAGCCGTGAGAGAAATGGCACGTCCCTGTAAGACGGCGCAGAGCCGCCTGCACTGCGCTACGCGTGCGGTTTGATTGCCCCGCTCCCTCCGCTGGGGAGGGGGGGCAGCGACTGCAGATGGCATCACCTGGCTCAGGAGGTGAGAGCGGTTGTCTGGCAGTCGGAGGGTTGACAGTTCGATCCCCCGCCCTGGGTGCGTGTCGAAGTGTCCCTGAGCAAGACACCTAACCCCTAATTGCTCCCAACGAGCTGATTGGTAACGACCTTGCATGGCAGCCTTTCACCGTTGGTGTGTGAGTGTGTGTGTGAGTGTGTGTGAATGGGTGAATGAGAGGCATCAGTTGTAAAGCTCTTTGGATAATAGAGCGCTATGTAAATGCAGTTCCATTTACCATTTATAAATCGTTTGTGAAAACGAGGGGAGGCCTTGTGAACATTAACCTCGAGGTCTGAATGAAGAATATTTACAGTGAACGACTTTCTGTAATAAGATATCCACCATAACGTAATCGTCTCCTTCAGCTGTGTTTAATTGGCTAATCGTCACCTGATCTTCACCCTTCCCGTTGGTTAAATATTATATTTGAACCTACTCGCCTAACCTTTATGAGGGTTGTGTCCTTTTGTGCTTTTAAAATATAACCCTGAAGAAGGCGTAGAATGTGGAAATACATTAATACAGTGTTCATATCTGAATAAACATTGTCCACATTTTCCTCTTGTTTACATCGGTTGTGACTTGGACATGTGTCTGTATCAGGCTGTGGCAGGACAGACCCCGGGGTGAAGGTTTTAGAAAGTGGGGTGCGAAGTCCTCGCTGTCTCGCTGCGAGCTTTCCCCTCTTCGTACCTGCGTGGTAAACCTCACCTGAGCCTGTAATGAGCTGACATGTCACTGTCACATAGCGGGGTAATACGCGGAGAGTGCGGTGACATCGACATCTTAAAATAAGCCGCACGCGAGACATTCGACAGCGCGGTGCGAAAAATGGCTCGTCGTGACGACCGGCTACAGCCAGCCGCTCCCCCCGCCCGCCAGTCCCTGCCTCCCTCTTCTCCCTTCTCTTCCTGGTTCGCTCTTCGTCCGCGCTCCACCATTTCTGGCTGCATTAATCATCTCCTGTCCTGCCAGCACACACTGACAGCACTCAGATATATTTTGTTTGCTATTAAGGCACGACGCTGTGTGTGAGTTATTATCTCAGGGTGTTTAGCGACGTTTTGCCTGTTTCGTCTGCGATTTTTTCCGAACCGCCTTTTTCTACCCAGCGCCGTGACAACCGACGACCAACCGACGACCAACCGAGCGCGGCAACGCCCTTATAAGGTTCGCCGCCCCTCGGAAGCGATCGCTCCCGCCCAAGATTCATCCCGTTGTTTCTCTTCGTTCGCTTTCGATTCAGGCGGCTCCTCAAAAAAGCGGGATCGATGTTTACGCGTTCACGTGTGTGCGCGCCCGGTTGCCCTGGCGATAGCGCCGCCTATTCAGAAAAACGGCCAGCGTTGCCCTGCTAGCTTCACCTCGGATTTTGTGCTTCGAGCCAGCTCTCTGTTCTGCGCTTATCTTGGTTCTTCTGCGCTCGCTATCTTGCGCCTATCAACATGCATCACATTTCATTAGCAGTGTGCAGGTCGAGTGTCCCTGTGTCTTAAAATAAACGTGTGTGAGGGAGCAGGATTGAGACTTGAGGTGTGTCTGCTGTTCCCTAACCTTACTTGACCTTCTGTTCATTTCAAAATTAAAGTAGTTGAGCCTTCTGCTGCAGAACTGAGTGTTTTTTTATTATTTTTCTCTTCTTTTTTTATTTTTATTTTTACAGATTTGAATTGTTCCCTACCGTAGTATTTTTCTTAGTTTTCTCAGTGTCTTAGTTTTTGACTTTAATTCTTTAAGGCTCCAGACCTGATTCTTTTTTGATTCTTTGTAGTTTTCTTAGACTGTATTCTTCTTGGATTTCTTAGACAGCGCCTTAGTTTTTGGCTTAAGTCTGAATAATGACAGTAATTGCAGTTGAAAGCCTCCCAGTGTCACTCATAACATGAGGAAGTTATTTCACCACTCCTGATATGAGTTTATGTGTTTAGTTTGCCAAAAGAGATAAGACTAGCATGCATCTGACTCAAAGCTTTTTATGTTATGTGCTGACGTGCTTCACCCTCGATGGCAGTATTTTACAGTTGATGGCTCTTTGATATGGCGTGGGAATTCTGTGGCCAGCCTGTGGCAGCCTATTGGTCAGATCATCAGACTGACCAATAGGCTGCCAGCTGTGTGGAAAAGCCACTCTTGCACCTTTATTTACCCCTGGAGCTGAGTGCTTTAACTCAGTCACTTCTGTGGGAATTTAAGCATCCTCTCATGCGAGTGCATAATCACAGTCATAATATAATCAGAACATGTTTCTGCCAGCAGTAATAATAATAACAACGAGAAGTAATTCTGTAAAGCATACCAGTGCTGAGGGATGCTGGTTGACTCACCTTGTTAAGGTACTGCTCTGGTGCTTAGCATCGAATCCTGACTGTGCCAGTGTGGTCTGTTTCTGACAGCCCTGCAGGGTGATACGCAGTCGTTTGAGCATCGCCCACGGATGGGGGGGGGGGTCTCAGTCATCCGGAATGATTGTTACTTGTCGTACACAGGGAATGCCCCCCCCCCCCCTCACCCCCCACCCCCTCTGGTGGTCAGGTGGGCACCTGCAAGCCTGCCAGTCAACCTGTACCTGAAGTATCTGTCTCTGACTCATGCGTGTGCGTGTGTGAGCTTGACTTGAACTGTGGTGTGATGCGAAACACCGGCTGACATTGCAGGCTTAAAATTAGAGCACATGCTCGTCTGCGCTATCAGGAATTTGTTGCGGCAGTCAGTGCTGATGTATTCCAAACTGGGGAGAAAAGGGTGGGGGGAGGCTTCGCAAAATAATGCTTGCAAGGGTTGATAGTAATGACAAAGTGGGTACTAGACTTTCCTCATTTTGACCTCTGACCTCCATGAGCTGTCCATGCAGAACAGTAGCAACTTTTTCAGAAGAGTAGTGTTGAACAACTGCATCGTTTTTGTTGGAATATTGGGGGTGGGGATGATTGTACGTGACTATGCGCGTGTGTGGATTTTGGCTCTGATGTCTCTAGTCTTATTAACCATTTCTTTCCTCTCTCTCCCGCTCTCCTCTGGCTCCCCCCCCCCCCCGCCCCGCGCTCAGATGCCCCGCCCATCGACAGGGAGGAGCTGTTCGTGCAGAAGCTGCGGCAGTGCTGCGTGCTCTTCGACTTCGTCACCGACCCGCTCAGCGACCTCAAGTACAAGGAGGTGAAGCGCGCGGGCCTCAACGAGATGGTGGAGTACATCACGCACAACCGCGACGTGGTCACCGAGTCCATCTACCCCGAGGCGGTCATCATGGTGAGAGAGACCGCGGAGAACTCAGCACCCCTCCCCTTCCCCCTTCCCCCGCCACCCCCACCCCGCCCCGGCCGCTCTGGGCCGTTGCCTTCCCTGTGTGACGGTGAATTTAAATGCCCCGAAATGCTTTTTTTATTATTTAAATGATGCAACAGCCTTAGATTTTCAAATGCGTTGCTGCATTCAATTCTCCAGATATTGTTTCTACCATCGTCTTCTGAGACTTTAGACCAGAGTTCAACTAGTCCACGGTTATCACGTTTGTTATGCTTTGGAGCAGTTTTGCACGCATTTACACAGATAATGGCTTTTTACACCATATCTGCTCCAGTATCAGCTGGGTTTGTATTTTTTGATATTTGTTGAAATCCGGCCTTGGAACGAATTAGGAATTAGTGCTTTTTAAAAAAATGTTTTAGCGGATCTGAGTTGATAAGAGGCTGTCCCATTACCTGGGTTTTAAATGGGGAAACTGCTGCTGTCCCTGTTATAACCTGCTGGAGTGCACACTGTTATCTCTGTGGGTTGTGTTACTGAAAGGTTGTGTGGTTGTGAAAGGCTCCATGTTACTTTAATATATTAGAGTGCTACATCTTCTCCCAGACTGTGTACCTGGTGTCCCTCGTCTTCCTCCCTCAGTCTGGCACTGAAAGAGGTGCATTAGTGCGCTCACACACTGTCTGACATGTCTGACAGTTTTGGGGACAGTAACATGCAGGACGTATTTACCAGCTGGGGATCAGTCAGGTGATTTTAAATTTTGGAGTCTGTTCCTTATATATTACACAGTGCCCAAAGATGGCTTGTAGATGATCTGTCTTAGAGCTCCTGCAGTTTTACCAATCAGCTACTTTTCAGCACGGAGGGTGGGGCGGGGCCAGAGCTGGTCAGGGTGTAGGGGTGATTTTAATTTGTCCCTACTCTGTGATGGGTGGAGGCACGGCTGCAGGGGCGGGGCTTCATAGTCAAAACCGGGGGTGGGGGTGGGGGTGGAGGTGGAGGTGGGGGTGGGGGGAGGGGGGGGGGGTTGTGATGCCACATGTGGAGTCCTATAAAAAGGCGGGCTGGAAGACAGGTTTTCGGCTTCTCTCTCTGAGCGCCCCCCCCCCCCCCTCCCCCCTTCCCCCTTCCCCCGACAGCCGTATGCTGTAACCACAGCCGCAGCTAAGGCTCAGGGGCTACAGCGGTGGGTAGAATCCACTCACCCTCTGGGAAAACGGGAGGTTGTTATTTATTTCGGGCCGTAAGTCAGTCAGGCCTCTCATTGGGCAGGACGTCCTGCATCAGTGTCCGTGCCGGTGACGGGTGCCACCGCTGTTTTCCGCGTACAGCCGATGGGAACGGGCTGATGGGTAGTTCGCCGCCGGCGACAGGGAGGCCATGACATTCGATTTTTTCTCTGAGAGCTCAGCTCACGTCAGCGCCGACACCCCTGCTGCGGTGCGCAGGCAGGGTAACCACGGCAACCACTCGCCCCCCCCCCCAACCCCCGCCCCCCCCCACCCCCCATGTTGTGCATTTCACAGCCCAGCTGTCCCTCCCCCCCCCCAGCGCTCACCTGCCGCTCCCGGGCAGTGCGCAGTAGGCGGTGCCCGTCGGGGGGGGGGGTTTGTTCTAAAAGCGGGAGCCTGTGACATCAGCCGTGACATCATCACCTGTCAGAGATCGGGCTGGCAGAACAGTCTGCCCCTGTGGCTGGCCGGAGGGAGAGATTCAGAACGAGGCCTGTCCTGTAATCACCTTTAGGGGATCACCTCATGGGGTTCGCATGGGACAGCTGCCTGTATTTTAAAGCTTTCAGACCTGGCATGGAAACCATGGCTGTTTGCTTGCTAATTAGATAATTTAATGTTAGTTTACAGTAGGTATCTCCTTTTACTGGACTCTTTATGGTTGATTTTGCATATTCCATCTTCCCTGTTCCGTGGCCACTAGGCTAGAAACTACGTCTTCGGAAATTTTTCCAAATATGACAAACATCCGACTGCTTTTGAAGCTATCTCTAGTCAGAATTGGCTAAACCATCGTGGAATACAAGAAACTGCTGTAAATGGGCAAACCAGCGAGTCATTTCTAATTCCACTTTTAATTGGTACTACATTATAATGATATAGCTGCCAGTCGGTAAATAGATGCTGTGATATCTTCGACCCGCTCCATCTGTGCTATGCATCTCTCTTTGACTCACACGTACACTGACATTCTTCAGTGATTCACCAGTCGATTGATAACGTTAATGTCTTCCAGCTTGGTGTTAAGGCGAACAAAAAGCCTACATTGCCAGCTTCACTTTTTAATTTTTAAATTTTTATTATTTTGGTATGCTTTCTTATATTTAATGGATGTCACAGACTATTAGTGCAGTCTGTCCCTTTTTTGCTTGTAGCTTTCAGTTGAATGTGGCATCTTCAGCTCAACTGCATTAGCAACGAGGTAGCTAGCCAGCAGGTATTCCCAAGTGCGTTGGGGATAGGCGACAGGGATTTTATCAAAGTAAAACGGAGACACCTCTGTTGGAGTTATATTTTTTTGTCAAGCAAACAATTTTGAGGAGCATGCAAAATTTAGGTGAGCATTTCTGTATCAGTAATGTAAGGTTAGGCGTCAAAAGACTGCATAATGGATGAATTCATAAAATATTCACATGGAATGTAGACGTGAAAAATGCAGAAAAGCTTTGCTGGATGAATAATGACAGTTACAGCAGGCAATCGCAATTTTTCCTGACCTGACTACGTCGATGTCCACCTATGATGAAAGAACTAACAGATTCGACCTGACAATGGCACGCCTGGTTTATATCTGGAAAATATGAGAAAATAATTATGTTATATCAGCGAACCGTACGGAGTGGCAGGTTGTGTGTTTGCGTTGTTTCCTACTCAATTTCCTGTCCCCAAGCCCCCCCCCTCCATCATAAACATCTTCTGTGTGTCTGTTTGTCTTGCCTGCTGGAGCAGGAGAGGCTGTGGTTAAAAGTGGAGGTGGTGACGGGCGCTGGTCTGTTCAGTTTTCAGTGAATCTCTTCAGGACCCTGCCGCCGTCCTCGAACCCGACGGGGGCGGAGTTTGACCCCGAGGAGGACGAGCCCACCCTAGAGGCAGCCTGGCCGCACCTGCAGGTGCGCACTCCTACCCCACACATTCCCCAAATCACCATTATTTACATATTTTATATATGTGTACATACATGCGCACTATATGACCAAAAGTATCTGGACACCCTTTGGTCTGGGGCTATTTTTCATGGTCTAATGGCCAAATCAGCCCCCCAAACTCTCTAATGCTCTGGCTGAGTGGAAGCAAATTCCTGAAACAATGCTCCAACATCTAGTATTAAGCCTTCCCAGAAGAGTTGAGGTTGTTATAGCAGCAAAGGGTGGACCAACTCTATATTATAGAGTCCATAATTTTGTATGAGATGTTGGATGTCAGGTTTCCACATATTTTGGTCACGTAGTGTATTTCTGTATATATACATACGCATACATACATACATTGTGCGTGTTGAACTGGTACTATTGTTGGAAAAACCTTGAAACAAAAAGGATTAGACACCCAGTTTTACCCAATTGTTTCCAGCACCAGCCACTATGTTTCTACCAGTTGCTATGAAACAGAAAAGGTTTTGATCGAAGGAACCATATGTTGTGGAGCCTTGATAGAATTTATTGCATTGTTTACAACCTCATTTTTGCTCGTGCCTAAAATGGCTGCCCCGTTGGCATTGACACCAGCTGTGACTGCATCCGACGTTTCCTTTGCAGCTGGTGTACGAGTTCTTCTTACGATTCCTGGAATCGCCCGACTTCCAGCCCAACGTCGCCAAAAAATACATCGACCAAAAGTTTGTATTATCCGTGAGTACCTCGCCTTCTTCACCCTCTGTCTGAACGGATAGTGTGCCGAGTGCCAGGGATCTGCCGGTCCCTAGACTACATGTGTACGTGCTGTTTAGACAGAGGCCGATAAGTGTGTGGAGCATTTTTTCTCTCTCTCTCTCACTCTCTCTCACTCATTCACACTCTCTCTCTCTCTCTCACACTCCCACTCTCTCTCACTCCCTCTCCCTCTCTCTCTCTCTCTCTCTCTCTCCCCCCTCTCCCTTCCTCACTCCCGCTCTCTTCCTCCCTCTCACTCTCACTCCCCCCCCCCCTCTCTCTTTCTCTATCTCTCTCTCTCTCATTCACTCTCTCTCTCTCTCTCTCTCACACTCCTCCTCTCTCTCTCTCTTTCTCTCACACGCTCCCGGTCTGCAAATGAGAGCACATCACGGGCAGGGGAATTAGCCTGGATTGTTATGCATGATCGGTGGCAAGCTCGCGCCTCGGTCGAATGCATGAATATTAAGAGCGGTGAGACGGCTAGCCCCCCCGCCGCAGCTGCCGCCGCCGCCGCCATCTTTCCGGCATGTTCCCCACACCACAGCCTCGCGAGTAGCATTGCCGTGCCCGTGGGCCTTGCTCCCCCCTAATCTTATGGGCTCGCATTGTCCAAATGAGCCCCATTCATTGATTCGCATGGTGCCGTATTTTCGTTAGCAGGCTCCTGGAGCCCCCCGTGGGCGAACTGAACCTGCCTGTGGAATTGCGCGTTTATGCCGCCGAGCCGGGGGGATCCAGTTACGAATAAAAGAGCGGTTGGGTTGCCAGATTTAACTGCCGTGGCATAGCTAGTGCGAGCTGCTTCCGACCACAGGCCCAAGGCCTGCGCTACAGCGAGCAGTTTCAGCTTGGGCTGTGTTATTAACTGAATATGATTGTGAGTCAGACGGTTGAGACACAGTTAATCGCACACGGATGGGGCAGGGGTGTACAATCTTATCCTAAAAGGGCCGGTGTGGGTGCAGGTGTGTGTTTCAGCCCAGCGTTACGACACCTGATTAATTTAATTAACTAACCATGGTCTTCAATCAAGACCCTGATGAGTAGAATCAGGTGTCATAGTGTTCGGCAAGAACAAAAACCTGCACCCACACTGGCCCTTTTTCGGATAAGATTGGACACCCCTGGTCTGGGGAATCTGGTTTTATTGAAGGGAAGGGGCGTGGCTCCACGCCCTCTTTTGACTTCAGTGGGTTGCCAGATTACGCAGCTCATGCCCTCTTTTGACTTCAGCGGGTTGCCAGATTACGCAGCTCATGCCCTCTTTTGACTTCAGCGGGTTGCCAGATTATGCAGTCCGCGGTGTGTAACGGTGCTGTCTTCCTCCCGGCCCCCCCCTGCAGCTCCTGGAGCTGTTTGACAGCGAGGACCCCAGGGAGAGGGACTTCCTGAAGACAATCCTGCACCGCATCTACGGCAAGTTCCTGGGCCTGCGAGCCTACATCAGGCGACAGATCAATAACATATTCTACAGGTGAGCTTCCCCACCCCTGCACGGTGAAGCCGGTGTGCAGCATTTCCCTCCTTCCCCATGTGACACGGGAACATCTCACCAGTCCGTCCATAATCACACTGCCTGGAGAACTAATTGCTGGGAAGTGAAGGACTGGTATTTTAAGCAGCATTTTTATGCTCTTCCTTCTCGTTCATACAGATTTGGATTGCCCCTATCATATTCACAACCCGTACTTATCCCTCTGCTCTGCTTCCTCTGTTATTGATTCGACTGAGTGCAGGCAGCGGCTGGCTCGTTCTCTGAAACCCATGACATCAGCTCCCTCCATTTCGTAGCGCAGGGCGGCCCTGCAGTTGAGGCTTGCGCAGGGCGGGGTCGGAGGAGGACCGCCAAGTGCCGCTAGCGATTCAGCGAGCGGGCACGTGGGCGTCTGATTGGCCGGGAGCTCCTTCCCCCCTCCTCCCCGAGCGGTTCTCCCGGGCCAATCGGGACGCTGCGATCGTGCCCGTGTCAGCTGCTGAGTGGGCGGAGAGGGAACAGGTGTGAGGATGAGTGGCGTGCACCCTCCTAAACCGACGGGTGGAATGTCACAGTGACGGAACGGGCCTGCAATTACGGTCGCGCTTTCCAAAACTAAGACAAGTGGGGAGTGCATTTTGCTAAATTAATTCTGTGATGCCTTCCTTTATTCTTCGTATCGGCAATGACGGGAAAAAAAAATTGTTTTTGTGTTGCAGGTTTATATATGAGACGGAGCATCATAATGGAATCGCAGAGCTTTTAGAAATCTTAGGAAGGTGGGTACCCCGTTCTCCTTACTTACGGGTGGTGTCATGGACGGTAGTTTTTGGAGCTTTAATTTAAAAAGATAAAGAAAAATTAAAGTAGTTGTCGAACACACGTATTGATTCCACACATGGAATTTCAATAAAAGCCGTTAAACATTGGAATTCGCCACACTGATATTAACAGATGCAGTAGTCCACATGATTTCACCACACTACTCAAAATAGAGCTTGAAGGATAATCTCTTCAATGTCATGCATCTGGTGGTTCATTTTTTAAACATTATAGCAGTGCATTTTGTCACCTCCCTCTCTCTCTCTCTCTCTCCAGCATAATCAACGGGTTCGCGCTGCCTCTGAAGGAGGAGCATAAGATGTTCCTGATCAGAGTGCTGCTCCCTCTGCACAAAGTGAAGTCTCTGAGCGTGTACCACCCGCAGGTAGCTCCCGCGCGCTCGTTAAGTAAAGGCTCCGCCGCTCGTTAGAGAGAGGCTCCACCCATTCCTTAAGTAAAAGCTCCGCCCGCTCGTTAGAGAGAGGCTCCACCCGCTCGTTAAGTAAAGGCTCCGCCCGCTCGTTAAATACAGGCTCCGCCCGCTCATTAAATAAAAGTTCCGCCGGAGCGTCGTGACTGTACCGTGTGGTAATAAAGGGGAATTGCACTTTCAAACACATATGGGATTATTTTGTTTATATTGTCCTTACAACGAATGTGTCGACCTTCATTATTCGATTAGTTATTTCATTTTAAATGTCTAACGTTAGAAACAAGGACCTATTTTTTTCTTTAGCGCAAGTCCACACAGTAGTACGCTTTCCGGTTTTTTCTTCTTCGATGAAAAGCATAGCGTTGAAGTCACGCAATGATATGCTGCCTAGGTCTACTTCCTGAATTCGTAAAGGTAAGCAACAAAACATCGTAAAATATTAACAAAACAAAATAACTAATCGAAAAATGAAGGTCGTCACATTCATTAGAAGAAAATTATAAATAAAATAAACCCATGTGTGTTTTAAAGTGTAATTCCCCTGGAAACCCCTCCGTTCTCTGTGATCTTTGAAAATGCATTATTATTATTTATTTATTTCTTTCTTTCTTTTTTCTCTTCTCTTCCTTCCTTCCTCAGCTGGCCTACTGTGTGGTGCAGTTCTTGGAAAAAGACAGCAGTCTAACCGAACCTGTAAGTAGGAGACGGGAGGGAGGGGGGCGGGCAGGGGCGTGGTGGGGGGGGGGGGATAAAATGGCGGTAATGGCTCTAATAGTCTCGCTGAAGCGTTTAGCCCTCGGCACGCTAGGGGGAAATTACCTGGCAGTTTGCAGGAAAGGAAAACTCTCCCCGTCCTTAATGATTCCCGCACGTTGCCTGGGATACGACGTAGATCCAGGCTCTAATTAAAAACCTGGAGACCGTCGCTGTGTTGCTTGTGCAGAGATGCGTTTAAAATGCCAAAGCTGACTCACGGGGGGGGGGGGGGGGGGGACTAACGAAGGCTGCCTAATGTAAATGTGTGAGGTTTAGGTGTCTTGGAAAGCCTGTACCTCACGGTATTCGAAGTCCATGGCTTATATTTGGAAATCATGATGTCTAGGGGGAAAAAAGTGTCATTATGAGATGGTATTTAATGCAATTTAGTAGGTGTATTAAAAGTTAAAAAAGGTAGTGTGAACTACTACACACCCACATCCGTTATATTGCATGTCACACTTGTGATAACTCTTGTTACTGCAATAATAAAATGTCCCCAGCATGCATAATCTTGTTTAGGGAAAATGGCTGCCATTTCTCCCCCCCCCCCCCATCCTTCGCCTAACTTACCCCCCCCCCCCCCCCCTCTCCCTACCTGCCTCAGGTGATCATGAGCCTGTTGAAGTTCTGGCCCAAGACACACAGCCCCAAAGAGGTGATGTTCCTGAACGAGCTGGAGGAGATCCTGGACGTCATCGAGCCGTCCGAGTTCGCCAAGGTCATGGAGCCACTCTTCCGGCAGCTGGCCAAGTGTGTGTCCAGCCCGCACTTTCAGGTGCGCCGCCCCGCCCCGCGAGCCCAACGCCCTTCGCTAGCTTTACTTTCCACAGCCGGGCCAGCCATAGGGCCTAGAGCCTCTGCCAACTGACATAAACCTCCAGCCTCAACCCAACAGCTATAGAGCAGACATAAAGCCTCCAGCCTCAACCCAACAGCTATAGAGCAGACATAAAGCCTCCAGCCTCAAGCCAACTGCCATAAAGCCTCCAGCCTCACCCCAACAGCTATAGAGCAGACATAAAGCCTCAAGCCAACTGCCATGAAGCCTCCAGCCTCACCCCAACAGCTATAGAGCAGACATAAAGCCTCCAGCCTCAAGCCAACTGCCATAAAGCCTCCAGCCTCAACCCAACAGCTATAGAGCAGACATAAAGCCTCCAGCCTCAAGCCAACTGCCATAAAGCCTCCAACCTCAACCCAAATGCCATAAAGCCTCTAGCCTAAAGCCAACAGCCATAGAGCCTCCAGCCTCAAACCAACTGCCATAAAACCTCCAGCCTCTAGCTTAAAGCCTCACTGGAAGCCTGATGATCTTCTGTTAGTCAGGCATCAGAAGTGCCAACATCACTTATCCCTCCCATATGATGCAGCCTTGGTGCTAACATAATACTGCCATTGAAAATTTGTCACTAACTTGGCATATTTTGATAGCAAGCTAACTATAACCAACCATTACTGAGGGGATGGAAAGGGCCAATAGCGTGGGATCGGGGCGCTGAGGAGGCCTGACTGAAGGTCTGAAAGTGGCCGTGCCGAGCCAGCTCGCCTGGCATTGGCCGAAATTACGGAAACGCAGCCGACGAGCCAATAGGATTTCCTCTGTGGTTTTTTCCCCAGGCAGTGTTTGCCTAACTTCGTTCTCATGGACGAGTGCTGTGGCTAACGGGGACCTCGCTGTGAACATATGGCTGTGCTGGCTTTGTCCTCCCTGTGCTGGCTTTGTCCTCCCTGTGCCGGCCAACCAAAACAGGGCTCGTGCGGCTAAATGCTCGATGAGGGACCTGCCCTCTCTTTGTTTTGTTTTTTTTCTTGCTCGTGTTTTTTTTTTTTCCTGACAATTTGCATAAATGAGAAGACCTTGCTTGTGGTTAAGCCATGATGTTTAAGTCCCTGTGTTACTGTAAGGCGTTGTCGTTCAGTGTAAGCTATGCTTGTCTGTTTGTTGTAATTATTAAGTGTGATTAATCGGTAACTGGATCCTGTCCACCTGTGAGGTCGGTCCCCTTCCTGATAGCTGGCTGGTTATTTTAGCGGTGTTTGCAGTTTCATCAGTGCACCTACTGGACCCACTGTTAGGGGAGATTAAATACACTGGGGAAAAAATACTGAAATAAAATGTTTTGCAGCACTTCAGAATGCAGAATTATGCAGATATACAGTATACACATTCATACATACACACCAGACCTTGGTCAAATATGTGTATGTTTTGGATTCAAATACTTTTCTGTGCTCAATTGATCTTGCCTGGTGTAATTGAGCCTGCCATTATGACCAGAAGGCGGGGGTTACACTTTTTGAGAGTATTTCATTGGTTCCAATACACCAGACAAGATCAGTAAAGCGTAGAAAAGTATTTGAATCCAAAACAAATACGTATTTGACCCAGGTCTGATACACACTGTTGTGAAATATATATATTCATTATTATATTTTGAAAAATGATGAAATATTGACAGTGTTTTGCGCTGTATGCTGCATTTCCATGTGGGAGGCTGTAAGGCTGTAAAGGCCTGTGTGGGGTCTGTGTGTGCTTCAGGTGGCCGAGCGGGCGCTGTACTACTGGAACAACGAGTACATCATGAGCCTGATCAGCGACAACGCTGCCCGCATCCTCCCCATCATGTTCCCCGCCCTCTACAAGAACTCCAAGAGCCACTGGAACAAGTACGTGACGTCAAAACGTTTGTGACGCGTGTGACGGTCTCTCTCGCGCCCCACCCGGCGCTCCGCTACGCTGGTGCACTGCTCAGCGCGCCGCGACTGTAGCCAGCACTGTTTCAGTTATGTTGCCTCAATGTACAGCACTTCGGTGTGCACTGTGCTGCAGCAGCAGCAGCAGCAGCAGCAGTAGTAGTAGTAGTAGCAGCAGTAGTATCTGCAGCAGTAGTAGCAGCAGTAGCGGCAGCAGTAGTAGCAGCAGCAGTAATAGTAGCAGTAGCAGCAGCAGTAATAGTAGCAGCAGTAGCAGTAGCAGCAGCAGCAGTAGCGGCAGCAGTAATAGTAGCAGTAGCAGCAGCAGCAGCAGTAGTAGCAGCAGCAGCAGCAGTCGTAGCAGTAGCATCAACAGCAGCAGTAGCAGTAGTAGCAGCAGCAGTAGTAGTAGCAGCAGCAGCAGTAGCAGCAACAGCAGCAGCAGTCGTAGCAGTAGCATCAACAGCAGCAGCAGCAGCAGTAGAAGTAGTAGCAGCAGCAGTAGAAGTAGTAGCAATAGCATTGCTTTGGAAAATGCTGCTTCCTTGGTTTAGACTTGGGATGCACTGAATTCAGGGTTCTGGTTTGGAATCTCGTGGTTGTGCTGTAGCTCAATGCCTGATGTGTCATGGAAAGTAAAAGGTGGCCAATTAGGACTGCTCTTTCATAAAATGGTGGGAAGCTTGTCATTTGTGGAGCAGTAAGATAAGAATGTCAAAAACAACAAGTCTGAGGTTAAATGTATGTGGTTGGAGTTCAAAGGAAGCTGCTTTGCAGGGCTGCCAGTTGTTGGAGCACCTGTGTGGGGGCGGGTGTAATTACGCAGTTGTCAAGATTTAGCAGGCATTCAAGTATTGCATCTGAGCTTTGCTGCTGAATTAGCATTTTGGGGCACACAACGTTTTGTGTTTACGTTTTCTTCAGGCTGACCGCAGCCGTGGCCGTTACGAATGGCCGGTTTTGGAATGTTTTGTTTGAGTTGTGTCTGCGACGTTGGGCCAACGTTTCCCCCCTTCCCCCCCCCCCTCCCCCCCCTTCCCCCCTCTTCCCCTGGCCACGGCAGGACAATACACGGGCTGATCTACAACGCGCTGAAGCTCTTCATGGAGATGAACCAGAAGCTGTTCGACGACTGCACCCAGCAGTACAAGGCCGAGAAACAGAAGTGAGTGCGTTGCCCGGGAGACCGCCGTGTTCCGACCGCGCCCAAAAAAAAAGGGCCCCACAGCGGGAGGCCGGGAAACCTTTGGACGCACCTGCGGGAGGGTTATTGATCTCTCCTTCAAAGGCAGAATAAGACCAAACGCTGCCTTTCGCCCTTTCACAAAGGAACAGGGAGGAACACCGTGACCCCGTAGCGCTCAAACAGTACGACGCCTGCATTTTAAAAATGTTTTCTGAATTTTAGAATTGTATTATTTGTGTTTTTGTTTTTTTTTGGAGAGAGAGAGAGAGAGGGAGCGGGTGAGGGAGCGGGTAAGGGAGAGCGAGTGAGAGAAGCCATCGGTTGTGGGTGGCGGCCGCGTGCGCGTCTCTGCCGGCCCTGACGCCTTGCCCTGCCTTGTCTGTTTGGCCTGCAGAGAGAAGTACAAGCTGAAGGAGCGGGAGGAGGTCTGGCACAAGCTCGAGGAGCTGGCTAAGCAGAACCCTCAGGTGAGCCAGGTTCCCACCGTGGGCACTTTGATCCGGCGCGCCCGGCTGGATGGGCACCCGGCGGCAGACGGCTCTGACGCCGTCCCAGGGACCGGGGCGATGTTCTGCTCCGTGTCTCACCGCAGCTCGAAAGAAAGCTGCTGTTTTTACACGCAAATGTCGATTCGGTAACGTGGGACAGGGTGTTTATTGACCGTGAGCGTGCTCGTTCTTTTTGGGGCTGAGCAGCAGTGGGGTAAGACAGTCCATATAAGATTTAAAAAAACGAAAAAGGGCCGTTGTGGAATAACACAGTTCTGTATTAGTACATTGCGCAGTTCTTGCTGACATCTCCAATCATTTCCATGCGCGCATCCTAACAGCTTTGCTGCTATTATAGTGTATATTGTAAAGGAGCACCATCACCCCCATGGTGCAGTGCCTATCCTATGATTTAAAATACTCATGCATGAAGGGGTAAATGCAACATTTATTTCCTTTAGATACACCTTTAATAAACTTTTTTTTTTTTGCTTTATTATGAAAAGGTACACGCTGTATTAATTTCTCTATTTGCAAGAACCGTTTTAGATTAATTAAAAATGTGTTTTGTGTCTCGATTCAGCAGTTGGAGATTTATATTTAACGTCCACTGCTGACACTTTGGCTACAGTTCTGTGATTCAGCATTCACTATATATCTGTAGTACACAGGCTGAATGTAGTGTTTTCAGTTCAGCTGAGGCTGTGAGTATGGTAGTAATCCTATTTTTCCCTGCTAAATAAGATTTATATGGGTCGTCCTCAGTTGATCAGTTGAAGACAATTTCACGCCCTCGCTTGCTCAAAATTTATGTTAATTGATAAGATTTATATGGATTTATGTCAGGGATTTATGTCTAAACTTTATAATCCGTAATGTTATTGGCAGTGAGCTGGTTAATTATATAAAAATGGTGAATTGGCCATAGATTTTTCCTGAAGCGTAGTGCCTGTAATGTTCTCTTAACATTGAATATGAAAACTGTTATTTTTAATATTTGCAAATCTCATTCTGTGAAGCACAGAGCTTGCTTGTGATGCGCTGTTACCCGCCTCACTGAAGGCTGTCCGTTCGTTAGCGAGTCACACACAGATCTGTCCCTGTCCACTCTCTTATCTCCTCGTCGCAGCAAGGACATCCCATAATGCTCGTCTCCTAGGGAACGGGAGAGGTGGAAAACACACCATCCGGGATTTCAGAATTCTTTGGCACACGAAGACCTGGGGGGGGGGGGGCTTTGTGTGAAATGACTTGCCTAACAGAGCTGTTGGGGTGTGGGGCGGCGGGTGGGGGGTGGGGGCGGTGGAATGTGGTGGTATCGCTTTTTTAAACAAAGTCATGCTTAAATTAATTACCCTCAGATCTTTGTGTTTCAGACAGATTTAATTATCGTAGTTCATCTCTCGTGACTCGCCTGTGGCTCTTTGTGCAGGCGGGCGCTGGCTCAGACAGAAGATTTATTTATATATTTATTCTGTTTAAGGCGGCTGAGGTTCTAATTAAGAGCAATGGTTTCAGTGCGATGTGGTCCCTTGTCTCATGACCTCTTTTCTGTCTGTCTGCCCTGCAGATCACCAAGGTCCACCCTCCCCTCCACCCACAGGAAGAGGTCAGTTCTGTTGTAATGGAATCGTTTGACACATTCGCTTGGTTTTTTAAAAGTGCCGCGGCACTTTCAAAATGAGTGAGACCCTAAGCGTTAGAGCATTATGCATGAACTTCAGGTATTTTACTGCCTCTTATTTTAGACCAGATCTAGGGCTGCTGTCCCATTTTCTGACAACCATAGTACCTTCTCAACCTTATTCTTGTTACAGCTTCTTGGTAGTTCTTTATTTTTTTCAACGATCCTGTTCTGTCGTTGTTTCAACATGTTTTTTTTTTCCCCCAAGATTCCCGCCCAGAAATTAAGGTCAATTCATTCAGTGCACCGTTTTTTTTGCTTGACACTGAGTGTTGATTGACTTCACGTTGAACGTTCTCCATGAATGTCAGACTCACGGAGATGTGAGAGAATGTTCTCATTGTTCGTCTGACTGCTGGGTCATGTGACTTCGCTTAAGCCGCAGTGCTGATGTTTATCTTCAGGGTAGGGCCAGGTTTATTCACTTTTTATTAGCTGGCATTGCAAAGCCCTGGGGCTCATGAAGTATCTGCCCTTTTGTGTTTTTTGGGTGTGTGTGTGTGTGTGTGTGTGTGTGTGTGTGTGTGTGTGTGTGTGTGTGTGTGTGTGTGTGTGTGTGTGTGTCCGTGTGTGTCCGTGTGTGTCCGTGTGTGTCCGTGTGTGTCCGTGTGTCCGTGCGTGTGTGTGTGTGTGTGTGTCCGTGCGTGTGTGTGTTTTTAGTTCATGATGTACAATGAGAGCTCGGTGGGGATGCCCCTGTACTCCATGGAAACGGAGACGCCCACCGCTGAAGACATCCAGCTGCTGAAGAAGACCGTGGAGACTGAAGCCACGCAGGTCAGCGCCCCCCCACCTGCAGTGTTCAGAGCGACAGACACCCAGCCAGGCCAGATTTACACAGGGGAGAAACCCCAGGATTCAGAGCGACAGACACCCAGCCAAGCCCGATTTACACAGGGGAGAAACCCCAGGATTCAGAGCGACAGACACCCAGCCAGGCCCCATTTACACAGGGGAGAAACCCCAGGATTCAGAGCGACAGACACCCAGCCAAGCCCGATTTACACAGGGGAGAAACCCCAGGGTTCAGAGCGACAGACACCCAGCCAGGCCCGATTTACACAGGGGAGAAACCCCAGGATTCAGAGCAACAGACACCCAGCCAGGCCAGATTTACACAGGGGAGAAACCCCAGGATTCAGAGCGACAGACACCCAGCCGAGCCAGATTTACACAGGGGAGAAACCCCAGTATTCAGAGCTGTGTGAGAGAGAGGCATCCAGCACAGGGGAGAAACCCCAGTATTCAGAGCTGTGTGAGACAGGCATCCAGCACAGGGGAGAAACCCCAGTATTCAGAGCTGTGAGAGAGACAGGCATCCAGCACAGGGGAGAAACCCCAGTATTCAGAGCTGTATCAGAGACAGGCATCCAGCACAGGGGAGAAACCCCAGTATTCAAAGCTGTGAGAGAGACAGGCATCCAGCACAGGGGAGAAACCCCAGTATTCAGAGCTGTGTGAGAGACAGGCATCCAGCACAGGGGAGAAACCCCAGTATTCAGAGCTGTGTTGAGACAGGCATCCAGCACAGGGGAGAAACCCCAGTATTCAGAGCTGTGTTGAGACAGGCATCCAGCACAGGGGAGAAACCCCAGTATTCAGAGCTGTGTGAGAGACAGGCATCCAGCACAGGGGAGAAACCCCAGGATTCAGAGCTGTGTGAGAGACAGGCGTCCAGCCGGATTTACACAGGGGAGAAACGCACATTAGAGGGAGACTAGTCACAGAATAGAGAGTCTACATACGCCTGCCTGGAAAAAGAGCTGGTCAGGATGTTCGCCTCAGTAGGACAAGGGGCCTGTGGGATGAGAGGAGTGAAGAGAGGAGAGAAAAATAAACAGAGAGAGAAGAGAAGCTGCACCTAAGTTTAGACTCCCAAGTTCAAGCACGGCTGCATAATTGAAAGTTGATTAAACTGCACCTTCGAGATTCTTCGTAATACATTTGAACGCAATGTTTGTGTTACTCACAGCTGTGATGATTTAAAGATGCCATGTAAATCATATTTATTGCTGAAACAAAGTTAGTAATTATATTTGCGGTGTCGGTTGTAAATTTGGGACATTTGCGTAATGGTCGTTGAAAGTTGACGGCTCCTGTGAACTGCAGTTCATTTTGAATGAGTGGATGGGAGCCTAAGCCTTCTCAGACTTCAAAGAGGGGATATCTGTGCTGTGTGCTGTCATGTGACGTATCTCAGATCCTTGCTCCATAGCCCAAATGTGCTGCGGTTGGCCCAGGAGCGAGTCCATCGACTGTGTGCATTAACTCCACCCTGTTTTGGGAGTGGGTGTGTTGATATGCCTGGATTCTGATTGGCCTCTCTCTCTCTCTTCCTGTGGGCGGTCCCCAGGGGATGAAGGAGCTGAAGAAGGACAAGGTGCTGATGAGGAAGAAGTCGGAGCTGCCGCAGGATGTGTACACTATAAAAGCCCTGGAGGCTCACAAGCGGGCCGAGGAGTATCTGACGGCCAATCAGGAGGCCCTCTGACCGGAGAGCAGCGCCTCCCTCCGCGCCCAGCTCACCCGCCTCTTTCCGTCCTAAAGTTGCCTGCTGTACCCCCCCCCCGCCCCCCCCCCTCGCCCAACCCCCAACCTCTGACCTCACCTCCCCCCCTCCTGTCGGAGAGCCCAATCTGCATTAGACCTTTACCATTTATTGAAATCAGCCGGGACACTACCACGTAGGCACACACACACACACACACATGCAAACGCTCACACACACAAACACACACACGCCCACACAGTCACACACACGCACGTACATCCACACGCTCATGCAGTCGCATCGCGGGTGCAGCTCAGTCTCTGGACTACAGGAACTTCAGTCAGCCACGCTAATGGAAGTTGTTTTACCTCTCTCTGCCTGTGTGTTCCCTTCCCTCTCTTCCATCTGCGTCTGCTCGTCGCTGCTTGTCGTTCTGTAGTCGGAGAGTCGCCGTGGCTAGGCTGGCGGCTAGCAGCTAGCACCGCACGGACCAAAGACTGGTCCGTCCATCGGGAGGTAACTGAAGGCCTTAGCTGCTTCAGTTGCGCAGATCTGCGGCGCTGCCTTTCTGTTGCTTTGATTGTATGCAGCCAGACTGCTGTCAGAGAGTGCAGACTTTCTGTTGTGAGTTGCCTTCGTGAAGACTGGGGCCAGCCAACGTGGCGCACTGTTAGCGCCTTGCTGTAGCATCGTAGCGCCATACGAGCATTGCTACGGAAACGTTTCTGAGGAGTTTGTTGTCGTAGTGTCATAGTTCTGCACGGAAGTGAATGGCCAGTCAAGGTGTTCTTTTATATGTTAGGCCTAATCATACATTATGTCCTTTTTCGCTTTTCTTAAAAAAGGCAGTTTGTACCCTATAAATTATGCATTTTATTTGCTAATCCCGGCTCCGAAAAGTCACCCTCTAAAAACAATATTTTAATGAATATTTCTATTTAACATGACAACACCCCCCCCCCCCAAACAATATTTTTTGTTTTTACTCATCTTTTACTTCATTTGAATCGTGGCCTCTCACCCAATCCATTGCCTGTTGTTTGTGTGGTTAGCCATTCATTTGCAGTCTGCACGTACATCACTGGTATCGATAAAAAACCAGTTGGCAGTCAGCACAAGCTGATCACTTGGTCTCTAGCATGACAATCTTATGAGATTTTCAGCTGGTATTTGTCCAGTGTTGGCCTGCTTTTTTTAAAATCAAGAGACTGTCTTGGTTCATAGTCTTCGTACCCACTGCATGTTAAACGAACAGCTCACCTGTTAAAAGCTCTCTCATCTTCTAGTGACACCCAGACAATGTTACAAACAAAATATGGCTTCTTCAAGAACACTATCGGGGCTCCAGAACGCTCTGATGAGTGTGACTGTTTTGGGAGGTGTCGGGTTTTGCTTACAGGAACGTTAGACCCAAACTTCCAAGCCTTCCAAGGACCGAGCTTTCTCGCTTTTCCGTCTGTTGACAGAATCCACAGGCGCCGAGAACGCTGTGCGGCTGTGTACTAACGGTCCCATTCGCATTCTGTTCAGCTGTTCCCATTGCAAAGCCTTGAGAAAGCGATCCCAGGCCCATCTATCTGCCGCTGCCCTAATTTTCACCAGGCATTTGCGTTCCTCTGATCTCCTTTTCCCCTTCGTGTCCTATCGACGTCCGGGACAGTTGATCTGTCGGTGGGCTGTCTCCGTAACCGATGCTCGTCCTGGTCTCTCTCAGCACACGTTGTAGGTGTGTGCTTGTGCACTACGGTGATGACGTGTATTTTTAACCCGTTTTGGCCCACTACCGCACTGCAAGGGGGTAGCCACCGTTCTCACCGGATGAGCCGGCTTTTGTCTCCTGAGCCTTCAAGCCTGCCAGCTCGCCATTGTTGTTGTTTGTTTTGTGCCCCTTAATCTATTCAGTGCTGCCCCCCGGTGGTTGATAAAGGGAACGGCAGGAAGTGCATTTGTTGACCTGTGCAAGTCCATTTTCACAACCCTCCTCTGTTGAGTCTCGTTATACTTCACCAAAGAACTCGGTAATCGCGTTGGATGTGATCGCTGGCTGGTGCAGTTGGCCAAGCAGCAAGGTTCTGTTATGGCTTTAAGCAGCCATTTTCATAGAACGGTCTTTTGTGGTGAAACTTAAGAGGAAGTCCAGGCCTATGAAAGAGGAAGGCCCAGATTGGCTGCACTCTCCCTCCACTGCTGGGGTTTGATGTGGGTTGCCTAGTGATCCCCTGTTCACTTCCAGTGGTCAGACTTGTACTCACTTTGGGGATTTGAGTTGTGCGCATTTCACATTTCAGCAGCACAGTTTGGACATAGTCAGGGACAGGACTGTGGCTCAGGTAGAATGGAACATTTTTTTTTAAACCACAGTATCTGTTAACACCAGCAATTTACCATGAAAAGGATACATTTTTGTTTATTATTTCTACTGTGTGAGTTATTTCCACATGGAGAACCATGGATAATGCTGCCTGCTTTTTAAAAATCCCTTTTCAGGAGCTGTGTAGCTGCCTTTTTTAACTTTTTTTTGTTTTGTTTTTGAAAAATCTGCTCCTTGGCTGCAAGGCGATTCTGGAAGCATAGGGTTAATGCAGGTCAAAAAACGTTTAGGGAATCTCTACACGTGACCCCAGCCCCCCCCCACCCCCCTCCTCCCCTCCTCCTCCTCTCCTCTCCAACACCTTGCTTGGTTTATTTAGTCTCTGTCATAGATTGTGATCTACAATTTATTTAAAGCGCCTAAGCAATATTTTTAAAAAAATAAAGAGAGAGAAGAAAAAAAAAAGATGCACTTGGTGTATGGACAAGCACTACACAGTCCTCCTATTGGGAATATATACAGGAATAAAAAAGATGATACTTGCTTACTATTCAGGCTAATTATACTGGAAAAGGAGAGCCTGCAGTTACTGTTGCAAATATTTGTGTACTGTATATTGTAAATGTATATTGCTTAGGGTCGTCCCCACCTGCCCCCCCGTTAGGTCCCTCTAACCTCCCCCCCCCCCCACGCCAGTCACTTCGTCCAGCCCCCTCCTCTTTGGTTTTTTTTTTACTGCACGATGTCCCTTGTTATTGTCGCAAGATCTCGTTCCTCGAAAACCCCGTCTTTCGCTTTCTGATCATTCCAAAGGTGGGGAACACTCCTCTGGTGCTGTCGGACAAACTGACCCCCCCCCCCCCCCCCCATCCCCTCGCAACCAAACTAAAGGGGGACTCGTCGAGCAGTCCTTTGTGCAAAGTGCAGTTCTGAGGCATATGGGGTTTCATGCAGTTTGTTTGCATCTGTCATTCCCGGTCTGAGCACTGTTTGATCACAATGCACATACTGCTCAACATCGTACCAGTACTTGGTTGCAATCCATTGGGGCCACCCACCTGGGAATTCTTTAGAGAACAAAAAAAAAAAAGAGAGAGAACTGTTTCCTTTTTTTCCCCATGTATTTGTTTTATGTAGTGCAGTAATGCAAGTCGTTTAGCTTTCCAGATCCATTTCTTCTCTCAGACATTTTGCATTTAAGCCATCTTTGTATCAAATCTGCCACAACCAGAGTAGCAATCCTGGTGCAATCCTTTTTTTTAGCACAAGCATTCCTTCCAGTACAGATTCCTGACCATCCCTCTCTGAAAAGCTGACAGGCCCCTAGACATTCCTGCGTCAGAACATTCTGGCCAGCATGCAACACTATTTGGCGCACAATGATGACATCACAGTAGACCCTTTGCCCGCGAGCCGAGGGAAGGTTCTGTTTGTCCGGCAGTGGAATGTGAAGTTGAGGACAACTTGAGTCAAAGGGTCTCTCCACACTGCACCCCCCCTCCCCCCCCACTGTTTTGTCCTCTTCCTCCCCCCTCCTCCTCTTCCTCCTCTCCACTTCTGACACTAATGTTAAGCTGCTTTCCAGGTCATATGTACATATGTTGTACTTAAATTAGGTAGAGCATTACATAGTATGAAAATGTCATATTTTGTACAGATGTTCATGTATGTACAGAACAAAATAAAAAAAGAAAAGAAAAGACCATGCCTAAGACCATGATCTGAATGAACTGCCACAGACATTAAAAAAGTGCCCAGGATTTCTTGCATCCTATATGCATATTCTCATAACGTTACTCAATTGTGCACTTTCATGGCTAAATTATAATTTTGCTAAGACTATTTAATTTGTATAGCGTCTATATTGGCCGATTACTTTCAAGGATTTCAAAAGTCTTTGTTCCCCTTTTCATTCCTGTACCTCCTGCTACAAAAACCATGAGAAAGCATTCACAAAGTGACCAATGGCATTTTATTGCACTTTGTGACACAAAACAAACACCACCGACACACAATCACAAAATAATCAAATTAAAACTTGGGAGATACAAACCCATTCTGATTGACCAGCTTGGATAATTAACAAATAAAAAGCAACCTGGTAATGGAACAGCCACTGTGTGTGTTTGTGTGATGTGTGTGTCTGTGCACGTGCGTTTGTTTGTGTCTGTGTGTGTGTGTGTGTGTGTGTGTTTGTGTGTCTGTGTGTGTGTGCTTGTTTGTGTGTGATGTGTGTGTCTGTGCGCGTGCGTTTGTGTGTGTGTATTTATATATATACATACACACACACACACACAGGTACATGTACATAGCACTGGAATTCAGGAGGAGCAGGTATGGTTGGGGGTTCCTGATGCAGGCCTGTTTAAGCTCCTCCCCTAAGTCCTTCAGCACAGGCCGGCTCACTTGCGCTGCAGCCGCAGCCCGGCGGAGCTCTGTCGTGATTGGAGGGTCTGCTGGACCATGTCCTTCCATTGGTCGTCCGAGATCTCCTGGGCCCAGGCGGGAATGCCCAGGGAGGGCAGGTTGACTGCAGCCATGGTCCTCTTCACCAGCTCCACGTGATCTGCGGAACGGGGGGAGCGGGGGGCCGTGAGCGGAGCACCACAGCGGGTAACCATGCCAACAGCACTGGGCACAGACTACCCGAAGACCGGGCATTACCAGGTTAACAATGCCAACAGCACTGGGCACAGAGTACCCGAAGAGATGGCACTACTAGGGTAACCATGCCAACAGCCCTATGCACAGCACTACCAGGGTAACCATGCCAACAGCCCTGTGCACAGCACTGTCAGGGTAGGCATGCCAACCGCCCTGGGCACAGAGTACCCAAAGACACAGCACTGGGCACAGAGCACCCAAAGACACAGCACTGGGCACAGAGCACCCGGAGACACGGCACTACCAGGGTAGGCACTGCAACCCCACTCCCCTCCCTGGCCTCAAACCAGTATATGACCTCAGAGCCCAAGTCATGACCATTGCCAGCCATACAACTGTTCGGTTCAGTGAGGTGGCTGGGGGCTCAGATAGAAAGAAACTCACAAATGGTTTATTTATTTTTTTAGCACTGAAGTGAAGAGAATAATCCACTAATTTCTTCCCCCTTCCACCTAAGCTAAAGTGAACTGAGCATTCTGATGCAAAATGGCTGCCCTGCTTCACCCAGGTGGGTGCCACACGGCGGTGGTGGCGGTGATGGTTAAGGAGTTTTTCACCATTCAGTGAGTGATGCGAGATCTTCAAAAGTGATGTGTAAGTACAGCCCATTATTATGGTAATTTACTGGAACCATGACCCCACCTGCTGAACTGTTCAATCATCCCAAAGGCATATGGCATAATCCTTAAAAAACTATCTATACCACTAGAGCCAACTGTCAAACAAAAAGCTACATATTGTGCGAGATACAACATAATAAGCATAACAAGCACCACTTCTGAGTTATTGCCTAGCAAATTAATAGCTTGCATTGGAAAAAGCAATATTTGGAGGCTCAATTATATCATACTTTCCTTATAAATGGCCACTCAAAAGTTAATTGACAACTAAATCAAGTTGATTATGACAAGAGGACTCTCTCTCATTGTAAATGTTGGGAGTTTGCAGCCAAATAGAATCATTCCAATGACTACTAGCCTTTTTCAAAATGGCAGGTTTGATAAGTTGAAGCATCCAGCTAATGTACCTTCCTGATTCTTTTCCCCATTCAGAATAGGCCATCACGGTTGTGGGCCAGTCCCATTACTGTAATGTCCCCTGTCAATACTGGAGAACAACAACTACTGCAGACTTATTCCAAACTACTCCCAACTGCATTAAGTCAGCTCACTGTTGACTTGGCCACACTGCGATCCACCAGCTATGCTGCAGTACTGAAGCTGACATGGGCACATTGTGTGTGCCTGTTCAACCAGAGGATGCACAACCGATGTTTTCCCTGCCAGTGGAAAACATCCTTCCTTGGGCCAATAGTGCATCAGCCTGCAGGAGTCCTGGAGGCAGTACAGGCACAGTCCACCACTGGATCCAGGCCATAGAGGCACGTGGCTGTATCAGCAAAGACTGCCTGAGCCAGATCTCAGGTACACAGGTTAAAAAAAATGTCCTCCTCTCCTCCTCCCTTCCCCCTCCCCTCACCTCCTCTCCTCTCCCCCACCTCCCCCCCATAGTTTGCACAGGTAATGCATGCAGGAAAGGGACAGTTGGGACAGGCTTGGGGGGTGGCGGGGGGAAACTCACCTGCGTCCATGGGGATGGAGGCCTGGCTGGTGCGAGCCCCTGCCCCGTCGGGGGGGTCCTCCTCCTCGTCGCTGTCCGGGGGAGGGGGCTGGGGCAGGAAGAGACCCATCGCCTGCGGATCGCACAGCGAACTTGCGCTTATGACCGGGCGACTCAGTACGCTACCCCCTGACTTCACCGTGGAATCTGGGTCCGGTGCCCAGATGCCGGCCACCCACAGACTTACCGATGCCGTTCCATTTGCACGATTTTGCCGTTTGCTAGCCGCTTAACGCATGAAGTAATGCATATATTACCGTGAGTCATTGAGACATTCAGCTATCCCTGCAAGTTAAATTACTTATATTTCTAATGATAGTATTCACATTGTCTCTGTAAGGAGTAGTTCTATGCTTAAGGAGTAAGCAGCTATGCTTAATAATTAACACTAATTAAATGTGAGTTAACAAAGGCTCCCAAGCCCAAGCCCATTCCTACACCAAAGTATTAACATTAGTTTATTTGGTTATAATATTTTAGATTTGATTCTTTATTGCGCTCCTAGAGGAAATGTGTTGCCACAGTCCATGCCGTGCATATATACATAAACAAACACACATACAGCTGCAAAAAAAAAAAAAACACGCAATGAACAAATTATTCCATTCAGTAACGCAATGGCAGAGGGAACGAAGCTTCTTTTGAAGCGGGCCTTAGGGATCTATATCTACGGCCAGATGGTAGTACTGTGAAGAATGGATTGACTGGGTATAGGGTTAGAAGACCGGAGGTAAGTTGCTATCTTCTTCAAAACATGAGTTCACTGTCATACATTTAGCTGCATAACATTGTAAAAGTAGGTTTGCTGTCGTTACCTCTATCCTTTCCTGAACATCCTGAAGTTGTTCTGCGTGCGAGGAGCCCACTTCTTCAGAGTGCTCTATCTGACCGAAGTTTGACGTCCCATCGGGATCCTGGTTCAATGGTTGGTAATAGTAACCTCCGCCTCCAGTATCCTCGTCTTCCCCCATACCGCCCTCGTCTTCCTCGGGATCCTCGCCGCTCCACTCGCCGCCGACTTCCACAGCCCCTCCATCCGACAAGCGCTCCTGGCCCAGTTCTTCCTCGGAGTTCGGTAAGATTCTCTCAGGACCCATATCCCTGCTGATCTCCACTTCCATCCACGGGCGCAGGACTCCGGCTGAGGCCCCTGGCGAGAAAGACTGGTGTATCAATCAACACTTTAAATCAATGTGACAACTCCACACTGTGATTTCTTAATTAGTGTAAGGCTATTTTTTTTAATGATCTAAGTTAACACCAGCCACGCCACCGTATTACGGATTTATACTCCAATGTCAGCGAATACTGCAATCCCACCTGCAATGGTTGCATTTTTCTACAAAAGAAAGACTGGAGAACGATCTGTTCCGCTAGTCATGGTGGTTCGGCAGGCTAGCTCAACAAAATCTAAATCTTTATTTATTTATTTATTAAAAATTCTTACCTGGAACGTATTTTTTATAAATATGCAATGTTTATTGTTTTACGCAAGCTAATTCCAACAGTTATTAGCCAGCTCCACCGCTGCAGAGTCCTCCTTTTCCTGTTTTGAAAGGAAATGGTTTTTTCACGTTGAACGTCATGATGTCATAGTCTGGGTTGCCATGTCGGATGTATTTCTGTAGATTAGGTAGTGTCAGTCTATGAATGATGATAGATAGGCTGTTGTCGATTTTCCAGTTTGCATGATGACTAATGTAAAAAGTCAAATTTGAGTCCTTTAAACATTCATAGGAGTGATGCATGTTTCCAATTCAAAATAATCACGCATAGCATAAGCAGTCCCTCCCGCTTAATATGTTGTATCGCCTTATTTATTGTATCACCTTAGTTATGTATCAACAGCCATTTAAACATTCACAAAACAGGCTGTTTTCAGAAATTACAGTTTGATGTGGTGCAGATGCTTCGGTGAGTGATGGAATGCCAACAGCATTTGAATCTTTAAATCGCAATTTTATTGCATTGTTCATTACCTTTGTTCCACAAATCTTGTAATTTCTGGATTGCAATTCAACAGATGGAAAATACTTAGCTATTCAAGTCTGGCTGTTTGCCCGTTCATTAGCATCAAAGAGGTACCGCAATGACAATTGTATTCCTGTTAGCTATTCAAGAAGGGTGTGAATCTTTGTTAATGTTTTTGTAATAAAATACGTTGCAATATCATATCTTAAACTTGGGTGCCTCGTGCAGTTTCATAATACGAGAGTAAATCTAGTGATGGGCATATGATCGCAAATGATCTATAATTCATTGATCGTTTATTTCCAGTTGGATCTCTTCCAACCCGATATCTCTGACATAGCCACAAGTTCTGTGACGGTAATTGCTAAATATTCATATTCGACGGATTTCACCACTTTAATTTTCAAGTGAAGTAGAGCTGGTACATATTATATTATATTGTATTATATTATATTATAGTTTCGGAATGAAATGCAAAAAATATAATATGACACATTTTGGAAAATGTATGTATACGTCCACGAGGGGGCGCTACATGTGTAACAGAGCGCCTACAGCACGGTAGACGCTAAACCTGCTAAACCATCCAGATCCTTCAAGCTGAGCTGTTGCCAGCTTTGACACTTGGGAAAAAATTAGATAATTGCTCATAATTTCGCTGACTTCACCCTAGAAATTAAGTGAAAAAGCGCAGGGATTCCCTTGTCCCTAAGCATAAACCGTTTTCGTCTCCCTTTTTGTCGTTACGAAGTCAGTAGCCTAATTGGCAATATGATGTCGTTTGATTTATTATTTTGCCAGATGGAGTGTCGGGGACATTAACCACTCGCTTTTATGTCCACCGTGTCTTGGTGGTAGACGAGTTACGTCACTTTAAACGTGTGGGATATTGAATACAGTCTGGCAGCCCCGGTACGCAGCGTGCACTTCATTTTGGAGGCAAAACAGCAGCCTTATTTATCGAGAGCGTGAACTCATCGGTTTTTCGAGAAGTTTCTACGAAGTCATATCAGATATCAAACCAGAAAAACAATGCGTATATATTTTTGTGGTAGCATCCGCGGAGGGCGGCAGGACGTAAACATTTATCAGAGAATTGTGAAAAAATTACAAACGTACGGCAAAGTTCTAACGGAGCATGTCAGCCACGGTGACATTTCTGAAAAAGGTGAATTGTTTCCTTCAGTGTCTGTTCATACTTTAGAGTCCCTCAAAATCCCTACGTTTTGAGTTATGAATTCGCACTTTCTTGCAGTTCACCCTTTGTCCTCCACATGTTTGTAGTCTACTTCGATCCGTTGTGATGACTGTCCCTTGTTCCTACTTGAATAAGGGAAATATTGAGATTTATGTTATGCATTGTCGCCTTGCTTGTTCGTGCGGTTGTGGCTATAGATCCGCGTCAACATCTAGCTTTTTAGTTGATATTTTGCCTTCCTTGTTTTCAGTTGAGTTGAGTTTTTTTAGATTAGATTTGATCGGATCTAGTGAATTTTTGGAATGTGGACCTTATTTCCGTCTCGGCTTGATTTACCCTACTGGGTTCGGAAAAATCACTTCTCTGTCTGTGGTCAGGTGAAGATTCAGCACTAAAGGGTGATCGTGCCATACACGACCGAGACATGGAGTGGCTCGTGGCGGCCGATGGTGAGGTTGTCCGCTCGCGCGTTTGTTCAGTGGTCCTGAAAAGTCTCCTAGACTTTTGCTACGATATTTATAAATATATTAATATTAGAGACTGTCCGTGTGCACTTTCACCTGACATTTAGGTGTGTTTTGCCTCGTATTCGTCTCTACAGTGATAGTGGCCGAGGTGACGCAGCCTTCTCTTGGCGTCGGGTACGAGCTGGGGCGAGCGGTGGCCATGCACAAGAAGATTCTCTGCCTCTTCCGACCCTCGTCTGGACGAGGTAACATGTTAAGCAGAATTTCCCAATAACGGAAACACTATAAGTGTAGATAGAGGTGCACAGAAATGAACAGCCCGTGCTCTGTTGTACTGTTATTCCTGGTAAGAATGTATGGTTGTCTTTACATTCACTATGCACTCCGCCAGCCTGAAGATATAACTGGGATTAGGAAGGACATTTATTATTTAAAATTGTATTAATATTTTATTGTCTCATTATGTCACCACACCATTATAACCTCAAGATTTGATGGAAGTATTCATGTTCTGGTGAATCTGTTGCGCATCAGAATGTCACACCATGCAGGCATTCTGATGTGACACACACTTCTTACAGAGCTTATAGTCATTGCCAGGTTCACTCATTTTGGGACAAAGAGGTGCTTCTGCCTTTCACAATGTCACTTATTCTCCGAGCCTCATTTGCTAACAGAAGTCCAGAGTTTTCACTCGAGCGCAGTTCATGATGCAGTCCTTCTTCTTCTCTCTCTCTCTCTCTCTCTCTCTCTCTCTCATCCTGTCTTTCTCCAGTCCTGTCTGCCATGATCCGGGGTGCCGACGGCAATTCTCCCAGCTCTGCGCTCCAGGTGCGAGACTACAGCGAGGATGAGGTGGAGGCGGTTCTGCAGGAGTATTTCAGCAACCTCACGCCCAACGTTGAAACACGTTAATGTGCGATCTGCAGGACCTCTTAGACCTGTGATGGCATGACACCTGTGCGCTGCTGTAGCTACCATCAGCAAACGTCAGACAGTTTCACTTTCCAGACGTGCTCCTTTAAGCAGATTGTTTTCAGACAACACATATACAAAATAAGTCTCTTATTTTTTTGAAAACTGAAAGCAACATGCAGAAAACTGATAACAACGAGAATGTGACACTTCATGGCTACGCATGGAATCAAAGCAGGTTGGGGTGAAAATTGTGTAAATTTTTTTTTTTTTTTTTTTTGGAAATGGTTTGCGGTCTGATAAGCAATGGTAATAAACAGTATTACAGTCTGTCCAGCTGAAGTAAAGGTTATTCCAGTATTTTTTTTATTTTTTTGCTCTTTTGTATAAACCGCTCTGGTTTACAGGCATGTACAGGCCTGTCCTGCAGTTCTCTCAAGAGAGGGAATATGTTATTTTGACCTATTTTTTTGTTTATGTCTTTTTGTTTAGTTTCAAAATTTCCTCCCCGAATAGAACCGTAACCGTTGGCTAATCCCATCGCTGTAATGTAAATTTTGGAGGGTGCACTCTAGTGCAGCCATCCTGCAGTGTGTGTGTGTGTGTGTGTGTCTAGTCAAACAGCACTCACAGTTTGTGCAGACAGGTTGCAACTCTGTGATCGTCAGGAGGTGGCGCTGTTGAGCAGGGAGGCGGGAGATACCGTGCTGACCAGTACTCTTGTTCTTCGTCTTTGCCAGAGCAACGCTGTTGCCAGCTGTGCTTTGCCAGGACAAATTCCTGCCTTGTTTTATGGTTGTGCCTTCCCAGTGCTGTCTAGGGCAAATGATCATGCTGTGTTGTTGGATGTGGCACTTCATGTGTCCTCCAAGAAGAACAGATGAGATTCCTAGATCCATAAGCTTTTGAGAATGCAAAAAACGACATTGGCTTGTTTTATGTAAAAGTTCTGTATGTTTTCATCTATGGGCAGCCTTCTCTCCTTCCCTACCTCCCTCCCTCCTTCCCCTTTTCCCCCAGCCTCTCTGTATATTTACACACACACACACACACACATATATATATATATATCATGTCATTTAATTCCTCAAAAAAGCTGTTATTACTGGTGCCCCTTGATAAAATAATACATTTATAAATCTCCCCTGAGAAAAATGCAGTTTGACGGCTTGTTTACATGAGCACTTTGATGTGGGCGGCTTATTTTGAAAGATTTAATATCCCACATAAATGAATGGTAATTATCAGCTGCCAAGTGTATTTTCATTTGTTGGGAGTCGCATATCAGTGAAGTGTTTGAATTAAGTCGTCCCCCCCCCCCCCCCCCCGAATACATCTACAGGTAGCGTAACACGAGAATGAAAGGTGAAAAGATGAGAAATTACGAAGGTAGCTCTTTTCTTGGTCTGTGTTTATTAGCAGACTTCATTGCTTTCCCTGCTCAGGGAACTAGTGCAGTACAGTACCTGCAGTATGTGACCTTTGCGAAGGTGAATGCATTATCTCTGGTGAACCTGTATATGGCAGACTGAAGGCTGACTGCTGACTGGTGACCCCCCCCCCCCCCCCCCGCCTCCATCTTGGCTCCCCTGGGCCTTGGGCTTCCCATTTTTAAATAATAATAATAGGACACTACTGGACTGTAACGATGGGGAATGGAGCAAATGTGTTTACTGGCTGTATGGAATTTGTGCATTTATGTGCAGCTAGAGCAGGTGGTTTTCACAGTCCTGCTAATGTCATGTGCCCTGTTTAAAATTTAAAAAAAAATACTTCTGGGAAAATTGTTCCACCAAAAGGCATTTCTTCATTCTTTCTCTGTTCAAATTCCAAATTTCAGAGTTAACATTTGTGTTCATGTGAACTGTATGAACTTTTTTTATTGTATTGCCAGAGCTCTACATTAAAATATTAAAAAGACAAATTATATTTTTTATTTTTTTCTCGGTTGAACTTATAATCCAAATGAGCTGTATATTGCATTGGAACAGTCACCCTTGAAGGACAGTGGTAAGGTGGAGGAGAGGCAGGGTATATTGTGCTAAACCCACTGCTGATAGGCTGGTTCAGTTAGTTGTCCTGAATTTACAGGGGAAAAAACTATTTTTGAATTTAATACATGGGTCGCATTTTATAGTACATTGCATTACATTGAATTGCAAGGCATTCTAATCCAGAATTATTTGCAGTATAGATGTCGATTATATTCCTGCTAAATGGCGGTTAAGATGTATGAATTCTGCCAATACTCCAGGTATTTTCACATGTCAGTTGGCCAGTTTTGATCTCTGGTACTGCGGGGGAAACCCTTAAGCTCAGAGGGTCTCTGCAGTCACTTCGGCCCATGAGACTGATTGCCGTAGTTTGTAGACGGGCGTGATACGCTACATTTTCGTGATTTCGAACCGCAGGGACGTGAGCATTCTTTTATACCATGTTCGCCAATTTCTCTCCTGGCTGGTTGAAAAAGGCTTAATTATAGTCAAATGTAAGAAGTTTGCCTCTAATATTTTCACATGGTCACCATTCAAGTTTAATTCAGTCTTTGCCCGTCCATTGCCCTCGCGGTGTGACTCTGTGAGGTCACAAAACTGCCGTAGATTGTCTCCCCTACCTCCTCCGCACGGGACATACCCCTGTGTGAACTGAATAATACCTGAAGTCTGACGTAGCCTTGCAGATTTCAGTTCACAAAGCTGAAAATCTAAGCGGCAGTTTGAATCACTGCCCTTGTTCCTTTCAGTGCAAAATTGTCATTCACTCTGGAACTTTCCCGCCCCACTGTTTCTCTGACCAATTTCTTAAGTGCTTTTTTTCAGGCCAGTTCCTTTTGAGGTAATTCAGACCTGATTTTTTTTTTTTGTCGTGTTTTTCTCAGCATCAAAGGGAAAGTGATTGTCCTTGCAGCTGTATAGTTTATTAAAGGTGGTTTTCAGACCGATAATACCCAGCCTGTGTGGGAACCGAAACCGCTAAATCACAGTAAATGAGTAACTGCGCGCTGCTCACTGTAGCACGCCTTGCGTCACTGCTCCTCCAGCTCGGTTGCGATGGCAACGTGTGGAGAAGGTCAGAGGGCATGGTTCTGAGGCTGCACATTCCCGGGCTCTATTTTAAGGACTCACATTGCAGCCTAGGACAAAATGCTCATAAACGGCATACCCACCCCCCCCTCCCCCCAACCCCCATTTTTACCCTTGGCCCTACCTTTATTGAAATGGAAGGCCAACAATGCAATCCAGGAAGGTGCATCTGTGCACAACCCCCCCCCCAAATCAAACCAGTCCCTTCCAATGCTACATCCCTTTTTAGCGCCCCCTGCAGGGCAATGCTGTCCACCGGTCAGGACCCTCATTTTCATTGGGGGGGGGGGGGGCTGCTGACCTTGTTCAGGACCCCGAATTGCCAGGTGTCCTGGAGCTGTGCCAGGCGTCCTGGCAGCGCCCCTGTGCGGGACAGGGAGGGCGAGGAGGGGGCAGAAAAGCTCCCCGAAACGGGGAGACGCGTAAACAGATGGAGAGATCTGGGCCTAGCGAGCTGACAGCTGAGCAAACAGACAGAAGAGAGGAGCGCAGGGGAAGGGAGGTGTGAAGAGCAGACGCCGGGAATGGCAGGCGGGAAAAAAACCGGGCCCACGAGTCCCCGGGCCGAGAGAGAGAGAGAGAGAGAGAGAGAGAGAGAGAGACGGAGAGAGAGAGAGAAACAGAAAAAATGCAGAAACGAAGAAGAAACAAGCACATAACCATCCAGACCCACAGCGCAACTCAATTCCGCAGACACATTTTAGCTGCCACCACCTGCGCATGCGTCCCACAAAACGTCCCTCAAAGGTCGTGAGTGAGTGAGTGAGTGAGTGAGTGAGTGAGTGAGTGAGTGAGTGAGTGAGTGAGTGAGTGAGTGAGTGAGTGACCACAATTTGAAATTGCATAGCCCAGGGCGGTAGTTCCTGCGTGCCGTGGGAAAAAGACCTAAATAGTCAAAGACAGATTACTGGTAGTCAGCGCATGCTTCAGTTTCTTCCTCATGTGGCTGTTTATACAGCTCAGTGTTCAGCCATGAATAGCTCTTGTGTTGGTATTATTATCTTGATGTAGCTCTTTGTCATGCCTCTTAGTCTGACTTAACATTACTCTCTGACCTAGCGTATGCTTAATGTGTTCATGGCTGTGAATGACTGTTACATAATGAGTATTATACCTTATTGTACCTGTGTTTTGTAGTTGTTCCAGTGACCTTGGGTATTGCACTTCTTGTACGTCGCTTTGGATAAAAGCGTCTGCAAAATAAATGTACTGAAGGTAACAGGCAGAACCTAGGAAGTGAGAGGAAGTCATTGAGTACGTGTCTAGGTGTCTTTCTATGTGGTTACCTCCTGTATGGAGGCTGATACCATCTGTCCTGAATGTTGGGGTACAGGTAAATGGGTAAAGGGGTCACAGGAGCGTCTCCCTTTAATGAGAAAGATGGCCGCTGTGCCGGGGGTGTCCCACCACCTCTCCACACCATTGACAGTATATACATGGACGACAGGACACCGCTATTTTCAATGGGCGAGACGAGAGGCCGATTGTGTCACTTCCTGGCCGGCTTCTCGTGCAACAGATACTTGGAATATTGGAAGATTGCGTAGGCGCCAAGTCTCTGGTGATTCTTTGTGATTCAAAAGATGCACTCCTTGTAGTAGCTGCGCAGTAGAATTTGTTAGATTACAGCATTGAGGTTAGAACGCCAAGTCATCATGATTCACGAATCGTAGATGTTTTGACGTATGAAATTATTCCTCACATTCTCAAAATAACTTGTTTTAATGTGATAAGTGTGGATGACATTTTCCCGCTTTCCATATGGCAAACCTCCATAGGAGTTTAAGGCTTTTTAGGGAGGTCATTCTTACATTACTGCACAGTCCTTCCAGGTTGCAGGTTTATGACGTCATTATTTGTGCTGGAGAAGCCCCAAAAATCGTTAGTTCCGCTGGAACGTGCTAAGAAAGACGTCCCCCCCCCCCCCCCCCCCCGCTCCAAACATGTCCCACTGTCCCCTGTCTGGAGTCTGTTCCCTCCCCTCCTCCTGTGGTAACAGCAGAAGAACAGCCAAGGACAGCAGAAAATTTTGTGTTCCCGGAGAAAAAATGTTCCGTGTTCGGATTGATTTCAAGGACAAGAACAAAGGGATCGTTGGTGATTTTGAAATGTGACGTTTCTCTCAGCTATCCCTACATGCATAAAACAGACCTTGCAGCCCCTTTGTTTGAAGCTGATTGGCCAGCTGAGTATCTGAATCCGTTTTAAATAGACGGTATCAAGTTTAACGCTTAACTCTTAACTTATTTCTTTGATGTTTTTTTTATTTTTTATTTCTGTGCCCCTTTGAGTAGGTTCAGGTAAAGGAAGGATAAAGGAGGGAGGAAGGACGCAGGTGAAGGTGGGGATGAGGGTGAAGAAGGTGCGGGTGTAGGCGAGGATGAAGAGCGGAGAGGAGGTGGAGGAACAGTAGCAACACAGTCAGTGGTCTGGCAACACCGATGCCCATTGGCGATGATCGGGCCCGTTTCCTGCCAAAAATCCACCACTCCCGCGAGGGGAGATACCATCCTCCACCCACTCCCGAAATCTGCTTCCTTTACACCTCCTGGGGTCAGCAGCAATCTGCTGTTTAACGCACAAAGACACCCAAAATAGTCCTAATTGTTTTTTTATTTTTTTTTTAAAAAGGTGTTTTCTTTGTCAGCCTCAGCATGATTCTGGCTCAACAGAATGAGCCTCAGCAGGGCAATCTGACTGTGCTGTGCTACACAACTCCCATAAGTCCAAGAGTGAGACAGGTAAGACAGGTCACCTTCAAGTCGAAAATTCTGATGTGCATCTATTATGTGATTGTGCTCTAGCAAATTAGTTTCTGTGTGTGGAGCCATACTGTTCTTTTCCTCCATAGACTGTCGCTTATTCGTCTTGTGCTAATCCGAGGCTGTTTTTTCGCCCTGCGGCTCGGACCGCGGGATTGGCCGCGGGCGGCTCTTCCCCACAGGAAGTGGGGACTCCTGTTTCAGCTATTCCTGGGGCCCCGGCACTGCTTCCCACGCTGGATATAGCAGTCGGGACGTGATGGGACGAGGCCCCCGGATGGCGGGGGGTGGGGGGGGGGGGATCTGATTTCACCGCCCGGCGAGAAGAGTCAGGAGCTCGGAAGCGTCGGGGACGGAGGTGCAGTGATGGTTGCTCGGAGCGACGGGGACCCACAGCCACCCCGAGCGCAGCTTGTCTCCCCGGGTAAGTCCATTCTTGCGTTGTCTGCGTTTTTCGTTTTTTAAAATGGTTGCCGGGGCAGGCGGCAGATGGAGCCCTGTGCCGTTGGCGGCGTGTCGGCCTGCTCTCAGCTGCGTGTCCCCGGCTGGCCTCCATAACTAGCGGGAAATGGCTGAACCTGTGGGTCACTCTCCTGTCAAGTGAACCGCGCACAGACTACGGTTCAAGGTCCTCTTGTTGAGACAGGAAAAACAAGCCCCGATTGGCTGCTTGTTTTCTGTCGGACGCCGCGATTGTTCTGGCCGTGTCTTTGGGCCAAGCCTTCCCGCGGTCAGGTCTGCTTTGAGTGTTGATGTGAGCGTCGAGTGTTCATCTGTAGAGCCCTTCAGGCTGGGCCAGAGAGTGAGATCTTGGCTGGATGTTTGGCAGCCATTCCGAACATTCCCACGCAGTTTAAACAGTAGGAGAAGCCTGACCAGCAAATCTGTGCTGCCCTCCTGCCATTTCTCATTGTTTTTATAAGCGTGAGTGTGAGAGTTTGTGTGTGTGTGTGTGTGTGTGTGTGTGTGTGTGAGTGTGTTTATTGATCTATCTTAGCCGTAAAAAAGCAGTTTCTTTGTAAAGGGGGCATCTTGTTGGCACTAGGACATATTTCTGCTTATTCCTATCAGCAGTTAACTATATTGAAACACATTCACCGGTACAGTCCCAGACAGGCCCACCCAGACAATACCAGGCATTCCTTACAAAGAGCGTTTGACCCCCAGCCCCCAAAGCGTTTGACCCCCAAATTGTGTCAAAATCACAGTATTCTACAGCGCCCGTAAGAAATGGTTCACAGTTTTAATTGCACACGTTCAGTATCAAAAATAGGAACAAAAAAAACAAAAAAAAAAATCCAAAAAGAGACCATGTACAACTTTTACACGATTCACAAAATAAATTACAAGAATAAATTACGTTTACAGCTTTGAAATACTGTCGACCACAACGCTGTTCTTCAGGATTCTCTACTTGCGCACGGACGATGTGCTCATTCGTCCTCCTTCAGTGCTGCGAAGTCACTTTAAATCCGACCGCAGCATCGTGCAGCTACGTCACCTAAACCTGACCTGACCGTACATACAGTACAGCAGTCGCTTCCAACAAAAGCATAAAAATCACCGATGGTACAGAAAACGGTTCAAAAATAAATAAGAGCACAGACTATACGTTTCTGAAAATGGATGGAGATATTCAGATATTCTGAATACGTTTTTCAACCTGAACAAGACAAGAGATCTGTTTCTCACTCCCACTATTATTACACATATTAGAAGTACTCTTTTGGGATATGCTTTGCCCTGTATATGAGAACACGTTCTTACGTGCGTATTTGGAACATTTCCTGTATTTTATTTATTTCAGACATAATGGAACATAACGGACTCTGGGATATTCTGTGAATATGGTAATGTCATATTCAATGTCAAAGGCAATTGTTCTTGGCTGTAAAAAATGTAATTTTATCAATCTTGGCTTTCTGAGGCTGCAGTGCATTGAAGAAAAAAAACTCTGGCAACTAATTTGAAGATGGACAGCGACAGTAATCACTTTTCACAGAATTGCAATGTGCCTCCGTGTTCTTTGCACATTCTTCTGTTGATTCTTTGTTACATTTTTTCACATTTTACTTCACTGCCTCCACCATTCTCTCCCAAGTAAGTTCAGTTTGCAGAGCTCAGCTCTTCCATCTCAGGACTGTTTGTTGATTGCTCCTGTCTTTTACAAGAGCTAGTGTGCCCTTTTAAAGTCTCTCCAGTGACCCCCGCCTCCTGAGCCATCTGGCCAATCAGAGAGAGGGGGAGGGCAGGAGTAGGGCGTGGCCTTCACCCAAGCAGCAGGTCCACCAACCAATCTCTACCAGGCATTCAGGTAGCAGGATGAGGGGGGGGGTGGGGGGTGGGCGGGGCTAAATGACCTGTGTGTTGAGCCTCTTTTTTTCCACTTTGGGACTGGGCTGGTGCAGGAAGCTGATCTTGCACTCCTGCTGGGCGGGGCTGGGGGCGGGGTCCGGGGCGGGGCGGGCCCGGTGGGGGTTGCAGTGTCCGCAGCGCTCCTGCCAGTGGCCCCGGAGCACCAGGACGGCCGTCAGCGCCACCACGGCCAGGGTCATGCCCCCGAGCACCAGCAGCGTGACGAGCTGCTCCTCCGTAAGCCCCGCCCCTCGCTGAGTCACCACCTCCTTCACCGAGATCTTCAGCAGCCGCTCGTCGCCGACGCCCGACGTCACCCGCTGGGAGGAGGAGGAGGAGTTACCCGCCGTGGCCCCGCCCCCTCCCCCTCCTCCACCCCCTCCGCCTGTCCACCCGGGGGAGACCCAGGTCGGGGGGCGGGTCTCCGCGCCCGGTTGCCACGGCGACCTCTCGCAGGCCCTCCCGCCGTAGCCCGGCGGGCAGACGCACTGGAAGGCGCCCACGCGGTCCAGGCAGCGCCCGCCGTTCTGGCAGGGCGCGCTGGCGCAGTCGTCGTCGTTGGCGGTGCAGAAGCGGCCGGAGAAGCCCGCCGGGCACAGGCAGGAGAAGCGGTTGACGCCGTCCACGCAGGTGGCGCCGTTGGCGCAGGGACGCATCAGGCAGTCGTCCACGTCCGCCTCGCAGCGCGCCCCCACGAAACCCGCCAGGCAGCGGCAGGACAGCCGCGGGGCGAAGCCGCCGTCGTCCTCGCACAGGCCGCCGTTCTTACAGGGGGACCTGCGGGACACGGGGGCGGGGGGGCGGGGGGGTGGGGGGGGGGGGGAGCACCGTCAGAATGCTGCCAGAAGCTCTGGGTGGCTCGGTGTGGGTGGCACACTGGCACACAGAACAGAGGTGAGCAATCTCTGTGTGATGAATTGGGGATTCCTGTGTGATTATTAGTGAACTACCACTAGATTCAACCCTCCAGTATTCCTAAAGACATGCAGGCAGCTCAAACAAATGACAGTATTTTAATGAAAACTGTAACTGTTTAAAAAAAGGGAGCGCCATACTTTTTGTATTTTTTTGCTTTATTCAGACGGGTGGAAAGCAGAGAGGGTAACAGATGGAGGGCTTTTTCTGCCTATGACTATTCTATGTATGAACAGTTGAAAAGACTGTATGGTTAAGAATGAAAACTACACACAGTTATGACTTTGACACTGAGGTTGGGCTTGAGCCATGGATTTTGACTCACCAGTAAAATTACAAACCCAGAGCAAATAGGAAGTTGCTACTGCAGTCCAAAATAACTATTTACAAAGACAGTGCAATTTGAATGTATTTTTGTTTGTTTGTTTTTTTTTTCATTAATTACATTACAGGCTTTTAGCAGACGTTCTTATCGAGAGCGACTTACACAACTTTTACATAGCATTTACATTGTATCCATTTATACAGCTGGATATATACTGAAGCAATGCAGGTTGAGTACCTTGCTCAAGGGTACAACGGCAGTGTCCTAACCGGGGAATCGAACCTGTGACCTTTAGGTTACTCCTCCTTACCCATTATACTACACCGCCGCCCCATTCTAAAATCCTGCCTGAGACTTGGGTCTACATGGCAGCTTGGTGGCTCCTGATCAGCATGCGCGAAGGCGCGCTCTGATTTTCACGATTATTCATAACGCGTCGATTCCGTGGCCCCGAGGTTTCCGTGGAAACCGCTGTCTTCTGCGTGCGCAGTGGCGGCCCCCCCAGGGAGACCCCCTGCTCCCCCCCCCCCACCCCCCCCCACCCCCCCGAGCAGGCTGCTCGCGGCGTGTGTGCCCGGGCACTTGCCGGGGCAAGTAATAATATCCCCCCCGAATTACCTGATCGCTGCGCTGTGTGATGGGGAATTGTCTCGCCACATCACAACCACTGCCAGTCAGCCGCCAGAGGCTGTTTTTTGTGTTTTTTTTTTTTTTCAACAGCAGCAGCAGGAGCCCAAATAGCCTTAATGCAGTATTAATTATTCACACTCACGGTTCATTCCCTGATGCGCGGTTTAGATGGTGATTTGATGCTATTTTTTTTTTCTTGGTAAATTGTAAACTTGTAAATCCTGGAATTACAAATAATACCTCGAATCTCGGCACCTTTTTTGAGTTTTCTGCTGCAGTTCTTCGGTTCTGATACACTTTATAGTTGTTGTTTTGTTTTGTTTTTTTGGCAAATGCTTTTATCCATGCTGATTTACAAGTTCATTTTGGAAAGATGCAGCCATAGCAGACACAAAAATATTGGCGCAGGAGACAGACAGTAAAACACGAAATGTACACCAAGCTGAAAGACTGTGCTTACAATCATGACATAGTTTTCATTCTTAAGAACAACACACCTCCATAAATACAAGCATACTCTCAGATAATGATCCATGAGGCAAATTACCTTTCCCCACTGTTCACATAGTGCCAAATAATGATCCATAAGCACCACATTAGTGTACATCGTGGCATAGTGCCAAATAATGATCCATTAAGTCACTGTTACTTTTCCTCATAGCACTGCACTCATCTTAGGGCTTAGCTACCTACACGCGTCCCGCCATGTCATATTTCAGTTAGCGACTGCATTGGTCAGATTCTGAGTGCATGGCACGGTACATGTCCAAGTTCTGGGAATCCAAGGTTAACAAAGGCTTAACATAACATAACATAATATAATGACGAGAACAGGCCGTTCGGCCCAACAATGCTCGTCATTTTCCTGACTAAATTAGTGCTCTGATTACCTACAGACTAGATAGTATCTATCACCGTATCAAGCCTAGTCTTGAAAATCCCCAGAGTTTCTGCCTCTGCTACGTGACCGGGCAGGCCATTCCACACATTGACTACTCTGTGTGAAAAAATTCTTCCTAATGGCTGGAGCAAGTGTCATTTTCAGAAGGTTAATTATTAATCTGCGAGTTTGACCGGTTGACTGGTAGCTAGCTCATTCCGCCACTAGAGGGCGCAGTGAGGAGACAGCGTGAGGTTGTGATGCGTCTGCTCTGCAGGGCAGACCAGGCCGCCCGATGACCACCTGTTGTTGCTAAGCAGCGAGCTCACGCGGGTGTAAAGTGTGGTAGGCGATGAAAGGCTGGAAGGAGCTCGGCTCTTGGCTGCACGCTAGGCTAGTGCCGGGGTCTTGAATTTGACAGATGCAGCGTGAGATGTAGACTAATTTAGCGAAGCAGTGAAGACCAGCATAGGAGCAGAGTTGCATCTTAACCAGCGGGATGTTTCAAAGGATCCTACCTGTGCCTAGATAATCTACATATGACAGAAGACAGAAATCAACCCAAAGCATGAATGTATTTTGTCATATGAATTCTGTTGGGGAAAAAAAGCGTTTAATTAACACATTTGTCATATATATGTATTAGGAATGCATTTGAAGCATGTGAGTTCCTCACTTGATTTATACTCACAGCGTTTTCATAACATTAGATCCGTTTTTTGCAAAACAGGCACCCTGTATTTTACGTATGGTGCTTGCTCGGCAAAAGATCAGATTTTATGAGAATGCTCGTTTCTTACTTTTTGTATTGTCGATGGGGTCTTGCCCAAGGGGCACAACACCAATGACCCGGGACATGCACACAACTAGTTCGCCATTGCCCCAGGAAACCGAAAACAAGGTCTGCGGCCCACTCAGACATTCTCGCGGTGCGTACAGAAGCTCTGCGGTAACGTGGTGCGTTAGGTCGCCGTGGTGAGGGGAGGAACACTGACCTGGCCCTCTGGCAAGGCCCCGTCTTCATTTCACAGTTCCTGCCATGGAAGCCCTCCGGACAAAAGCAGGAGTAATCCCCGCTGTCATTGGTGAAGCAGGTGGCTCCGTTCTGACAGGGCTGCTCATTGGTGCACACCAAGACATCTGGGGGGGGGGGGGGGGGAGGGGGGGAGGATGAGCTGTTATACTCTCAGATATTAAAAGAGATCTATTCTACCAAGGTCAAATAATTCCTCCCAATCTACCAGAATTTTGCTCTTTTTTTTTTTTTTTTTTTTTTTGCAAACGAATACAATAGTTAAGTGGCCCTGCACGTATTTGTGTCGCAGTGAAACTAAATAAAGAGACATAAAGAGATTATTTCTATACAACAGGATGAGGGTTCAGGGTCTTTCCACTGCAGAACATCAGCCCTATTAGCAGATAACATGCCTCAAGCACAATGAAACATTATGATAATATAATGACTTTTTTATCATTTCACACTAAAAAATTGAAAGAATATTACGTGCGTAATTTCTTTTTTTTTTATATTTCGCTTTAGGTTAAAGTACTGAAATATAATAAAATAGCAGGAAAAACCCAGAATTCATTTTTTATTTTAAACTTCAAAAGGCCACATACCTGAGAGGAAGGCTATAATTAATTAACTGTATCCCAAAGTTTTAATAAAAAGTTATAGTCTCTGGACTAAGTCTACTTTTGTGGCATAGTATACCACTCACACATATAATACAATTTCAAATTCACAATGAATTTCAAGTTTTTGTGTCTGTTGAGTGACAATATTTGCACAAATGCTACCAAAATTAACTTGATTGAAATGTTTTGTTATAAATCGTTCCCAATTTTTTTTTTAAAAAACTTGATGTATCTGCTGGAATTGTCTGAATCTGTCTGCTGTATATTGTTGAAAACAGAAGGTACAGACAGAAAATATATTCAGTTATTGCTTCAACAATAACTGAATATACTCGGCACAACACGCTCGGAATGGCCGGCTCACCTTTGTCACAGAAACGTCCAGCCCAACCGTTCTCGCACGTGCACTGCCAGGGCTGGTGGCAGGAGCCATGCACGCAGCCTGGCATTCGCGCGCAGTCATCGCACTGGGGTCCCTCCCAGCCTGGATCGCACCTGAGACACCAACATGTTTTTTTTTTTTTTTTTAACATTCTCATCAACCTGTCACTTTTACGGCATATACATTTTTCTGGAATTAGGTTATCGTTTTATTAGCGCTTCGACAAGTAGCTCGTAAAATTGCACTGTTGCCAGTTGCACCCGGAGTTTGGCTTTCTGGCAATGACAGAACTAGACACACGAGGGCGCTAACCATAAACGCAGCGCAGAAACTCGGTCGGATTTCAAGACATGAACTTCGAATATTTACTAAGAATAATGCTTGTAAAAATGAGAAACTGCAAGAACATTATTGAACAGGAGGGCTTATATTTTCTGATAACAAAAACCATTACTTTATGTACCAGTCTACACAATGTCAGTTCTGGACAGTGAGTGAGTTCAGTTCAGTATTTATATCAATACTGGGTGAACCACGTAGCAGTTGCAGCCCCTTTATATGTAGTTTCCCCATTTTAGAGGGACCAAAAGTAATTGGACAAATGAACATAATCTCAATTAAAGTCGTCATATTTATTACTAGGTCGTAAATCCTTTGCATTCAATGACTGTCTGAAGTCTAGATATCAGGAGATGCAGGGTATCTTTCCTGGTAATGTTTTCCCAGGCCTGTACTGCAGCCACCTTCAGTTCCTGTTTGTTTCGGAGGGTTTATTTTGCCTTAACTCTACCCTTCAGCAAGTGAATCGCATGTTCACTGGGATTCAGGTCAGATGATTGACTTGGCCTGTCCACAAACATTCCGCTTTTGGGCCCTGAAAAAAAACGAGTTGGCTGCTTTAGCAGTACATTTGGGGTCACTGTCCTATGGCAAGGTCAATGACTTTTGCGGCATTTGGTTGGACCAGAGCAGATAAGATGCTTCTGTACATTTCATAATTCATCCTGCTGCTGCCGTCTGCAGTCACATCATCAATAGAGACAAGCGAGCCAGTTCCAGTGGCAGCCTTACATGCCCTAGCCACTGCGTCCACCATGTTTCACAGATGATGATTTGGATGCTGATATGATTTTTCTGCCTCATGATGGCCTGTTTTACTGGCATTGACACGTCTTTGGTCCTCATGTTGAGAGACAACAGTAAGTGACTCCAAATGCAAATGCCACACGTAGAATCAACTTCAGACCTTTAGTTAGCTTTCTTGTGCATTAACTAATGATGCAATGACATGCAGCCGGCCAAGAAACAGTTGAGCAGCCAACTGTCCCATTTGCTCCCCTAAAATGGAGGGGAATATGCATTAAAATGGCCGTAAATTCTACAAGGTTCACTTGATATGGATGCAAATACCCTAAAATTTAAGTTCACAGTCTGCACTTTAACCTCATATTCACTGTTTCACTCTAAATCAATGTGTTGGGAGTAGAGCCAAAACAACTAAAATTGTGTCATTGTCCAAATATTTATGGACTGCACCATAGTTTCTTATTTGTAGCCTACTATGTAAAATGAAACCCAGATATTTCGCTAAAAAACAACACTCGTTTATGAATGCATGTTCTGCCTAGAGGGAAAGCCACTTTGAAATTCAAATAGGCCTAAAGATTTTGTATCGAATAGAAAGCAATTTAAACTTGGCTTAGAGTTGTTTGTTCTGCTACAGAATACATGTGATAAATTAAAGAACAACAGACTGTAATCGCGAGGAAATGTTTGGGGAGTTCTGCTTAAGGACAAGGTTTAAATAACTCACAAAGCACACTGAGGCTTAAATGTCAGCGTCGTACTGAAATCTTGAAATGCAGGAGCAAAGTCAAGCTACATTCTTGCATTTTTAAGGTTCAATAGGTTTATTGATGGGTTAAAATGCTTGTCCTCTGCCTTCTTGACCAAAGATCGCCCTTCGCTATTTTTTTCCCATCTGGCAACTGCACAACGAATTGAGGTTTACATCCGCATCCGTTAATCGTCAAACGCCAGATGGACGCCACGCACTGACTGGACCGATAAACGCCCCGCACACCGGAGAAGCCACGGTAAGCCTCAATTACACAGGGACATGTTTCAGGTAGGGGTCACTTGTAGAATTTACCAGTTTATTTCGGATGATTTCAGGACTTAATGTAAGCGAAAAAGCCAGTAGCTTGCTATTTTTTTAATAGCCAGTTTTGGCAGGCCAGGACTTTAATATAAAGTAAGTTACCGTGATGCTATCTTTGTAAAATTAACATAAAACCTAAAACTATAGCAGTCAGTTTAAACTCTAATGGGCTTGTGGATAAATATATATATACATATATATAAAAACAATTTAAGCACATAGGACTGCCTCCTAATTTTGTGGCAGGCTAGAACCTTGCATAAATTTGTGGCGGCATTTTTACCTGCACACGCCGCTCTCGTCACACCGCCCGTGGCTCAGGTTACACTGGCATTCTCCCTCTGGAAAGAAAATCGGGAAACTTTTAATCATCGAGACAGACCGACAGATCCACGATTGATTAATGTCTTCATCCCTTTTCCCCTAGTCGTGTTTCAGAAGACCATTTCACCAAGACATGCAGGCAGTTGCCTTGACGCCTGCCGTTTAGGGTTTGGGCCTGCATATGTAGCTTTTCTTTTTCTTTGGAAATTAGAAATGGCTCTTAACGGATCCTCTTCCACAGTCGAGTACAGCTAAATAAATACATGTTTGTAAATTTTACACAGAATATACGTCGGAAACAAAATATAACACAAAATCAAAAGAAGCTCCCTCCTTCGTGCTGTCAATCACATGCTCAGGTAAGCCACACTGTTCATTCTCCAGTTGAGTTAACCGGCAAACTGGAGGCAGTTTTGGACACGGTCCCACTGTAGTACAAACAAAAGGCCCGAGTCCCCTTTGCGCTTTCGTATTTATCACGTGTATAAAGAGCCACTCAAGTTGTCGTTTGGTTCTCTGTTTGTTACCAGATAACCAATTTCACGCTTTTGTTGAACAGTAGATTAGACTTCTTCAATTTTATGCTTTGCAGAACACATTTGAAGTTGTGACCGTCTATTGCATGCATAATGTGTTCCTTGGATCGCGACTCAAAACCTTCCAAAAAAAAAAAGTAGTTTGCAACTTTTTGAAGGCTTTCAGTATTCCAAATGCTCCGATGAGACAACTAACTATTAAAATAAGATAGTTATATTTGGTGTTTTTCAGGGATTTACACCAAAGAATTATAAATTATACAGTTTAAATGCTTGTTAACGTGTACTGAAGTCTGAGGACCAAGCTGTTCTGTAGCCACTGTCTGACTAGTTTGTTTTTTACAAACATGGTGAAGCATGCTATTGGGGCATGAATTCCGGCAGGGCTCCATGTAAAGACGCAAACATCAGATTACCATTGATTTTTTTTTTTGCTTTGGATTTCCACAGCCATGGAAATAAATCGATGGGCCCACTCATATTTGACTCGTAGCTTCATTGACTTATGGAATCGGCCTCAATCGATGCCAGTTATGTAGCTGTCAATGATACGATGAATGGTGTTTGTCAGTTTGTGAGGCAGTTGTTTGAAATATCTAAACATGATACTCATAAATATAGCCGTGGCTCAGTAAGCGCTTCTGCTTGACTCTTCAGTGTGTGGAGAGTTATTTGTGGTTATAGATATTAAAGGTTATCTTCCTTGCCTGACACATTGTGATTGCTCTTATATCTCCCCCGTGAATCGACCTGTTGTACAATTATCATCTTTTATTGGACCCTTTTTTGCCGTCTGTCGCAGTTAATATCTCGTTAAGGCTCGTCAACATTTTTTTTTTCCCTCTAATGAAGAATGCAGCCGTGTTAGCCAGTTCACCCTTTGCTGACGGAACTGCGAGTCCACGCGCTGCGATCGGCGTGGGCGTCTGGCCAGTGCGTGCGCGGTGGTGACGGCAGACACGCGGGGCACGTGCGCGGAGGGAGGCCAGGAATGCGCCGCGGTCATGTCGCCACCCGTACGAGTTTTGCTTCAGCATTTCTGGAATTCATAATTCCTTCCCGCCTCGGCCCTTCACAGGAGTCGCCCCTGCATCGCACCGCGAAAACTGACTCTTTAAAGACTGAGCCGCTTTGACATTGAGTAATTCCTACACCGGCAGGATGAACCCAGGATCCTTTTTTTTTGTTGGGCTTGGCACTAGAGAACGTGCGTGAGCATGTTGCAAAACAATATAATTCTCAGAAAGCTGTACTGTTGTGAGCTGTACTCACTCTTGGGAGTTATTGTTTAAGTTTAGGGTGTTCTTGTGAGTACTTCTGATTTTTGGTGTGATATTAATTCTTTTTTTCAAGGAAATTGTAGATGCTGTAACTGTTATTCTGGACTTAGTGTGGGAATAATAGCAATTCATTTGAAGCAGAATGGCAGGAATGTGTCATTAATACTGGCTACAGCAAGCGTGCGTGTTTGTGGGAACAGTGGAGCTTGAAGAATAAATGCTGAGGCTCCTTTGTATTCCAGAGAACAGCTGAGATGCCATAACTGTTATCTGAGAACAGTTTGGAAAACAAAAAAATAAAAGTATAATCTCTTAAATACAGACAGCTGGGAAATCCTGGGATTAGCTGATGTATTCTAAACAGGAGAGAGATAAAACAGTACCAGCACACGTTCAAGAGGCTTTAAAAATCGTGAAAGAAAAATGAAACTTAAATGAACAGAACTTACATTGTTGAGCTGCAAAAAAAGCTGAAGCACTGGTTGTTGTTTGTGTGCGGTGGGTGTGTGTGTGTGTGTGGTTGTGTGTGTGCGTGCGTATGTGCATGTGTGAGTGTGGCTTGATTTAAGGAGTGTTTGCTAGAACAGTGCAGTCAATCAACATCACCATCCTAGAAGTGCTGTTTTCCATGCGCGCACTATATCCTGGAGGTTTATCTGTGTGATGGTTTTTTACAGACGATAAACGTAGATAGAATTCTTGCTGTCAGCACTGTCCCTTCAGGGCAGGCCTCTCAGAAGCCTGTTTATTTCTAAATCTCCCCCCGGCAAAAGGTCATTAAAGTCCGCGTCAAGGCTCGGCTCGGCTCGGCTCGGCTCGGCTCCGCTCGGCTCGTCCCGGCTCCGCTCCGCTCCGCTCCGCTCCGAAGGCATTCGTTACAAGCATCTCCTGAGGTTGTGTCACATTCCACGGCCCGGTCTCACTCCAAACCGTCCTGTAATTTAATCTGCCCCCTTTGTCTCTAAAAATTCCGGCCAGCGTCTTCTCTTCTTCTTGTGAAGTCTGGTGGTGCCGTCCACGCCTCGGCTATAGGAGCGGTCATCGTTCCAGGGAAGAATGGCCGTGCGATCGCCTTTCCCTCAGATCTTTGAACGTGCGTCTCCAAATTGGGGATTGAGTGTAACTTCAGTCGCAGCGCTCTGTCGAGCAAATATGAGCAAGGACTGATTTGATGCATTCGTGGTTACACTCTGTTGTAATTTCCGGGGGTGCTGTTATCTCAATATATATTGATTCAGTGCAGGGAAGTGTGTAAATCAGTGTAAATCAGTTTTACACATCAGTTGTGCAAAGCTCGTAGTAGTGATCACTGTTCGATGCCGCTGTTGATTTTCCTTTCACGAAAGCCATCCATTGTATATAGCAGGGATTTTTCAGTTTGGGTTTTTACGCTGCTATACCTTTACCCATTCAACTGGGGTATAAACGTACCCCCTGTTACCAACGTGGTCACAGCAGGATTAACATTCCGGAACACTAGGACCCGCCCTCCCTGGTGACTGGGGCTGAAGTACTGAGTGACAGCACAGGGGAGCGAATCAGTGGCCAGCACGCACACCACTCAGGCGCAGACAAGCTAACAAGGAGCCTCAACTGTCAACTCCTTCCTGCTCCCTGTGGTTTGGGATAACGGCCCACCCAGCCGCCTGTTTGCCGTACTGCCATTCCAGCAGCACCTCTGATAAGGTCGAAAACTCCACCGGTGGAATCGCCTCCAGCTAGTCCTTGCCCTGGGCCGGCCCCGTTCAGGGGATTCACAGTGTACCCGCCTGAGTAAATATAGCTGTTGTTGTCAGCTACAGATGCAGAGGGAGCTTGGAATAGGTGGGAGGCCATCTTCATGCTTGCGTGGATTATTTCTGTTTATTTATTTACGGTTATTGCTTTATATGTCTGAGAAGAGGAGGGACTGTTTACAAGTTGAGCGAAGACCTCGTGATGGGAACTTGAGGGGCTCACTAAAGCCCAAGAGACAGCCTTCCAGAGTAAGGTATTCAGTGTGCATCGCCCCCATAGGACGAGTACATCTTTAAAGAGGGTGTCGGCGACCATTTTTGTATGCCCCTAGCCTCCAGCTCCCATAATTCTTTGCTCATGAGGTCTAAGGGTTGTTGGTAAAATTGTTGATGGGAACTGTATTACACAGATAGCAAAACTGGATTTGCGGAACACGGCAGAATCTTGAAAAGATACATTTTATATCTGGGGGAAAATGAACACTTCCCAGGGAAGGGGGGGGGGGTTTGAATTGATATGGTATCAAAGTCTCATTACTCAGCAGTGGGTCCTTTTCCCTGTCCTTAAATGAGGATGACCCCATTGTTAGTCATCCAGCAGTGACCACAGAAGCACTCAGATGAATTACCCGCTGGCGTTTGATCTCTGAGCGCTCCCTCACGTAATTATCCTTCAATTTTGCGAAAGAAAGGTTCCCTCTTCGTCACATTTAAGACTTCCTTAATCTCTCTAATAAGGTTTGTGTGAATTTAGATGTGTCAGCAGTTTGCAGGATTGCGTTTGATTGACAAGTACTGGATGCACCCTTCTAATGAAGGTGAAGTGCAGCTCGGTCCCACCAAAATGACAAAAGGGTGGAACGTGATCACTAGTTGTCTTCTGCGAAATGAAAACAGGAAGTGGACAGCTATTCCTGGGTCCTCTTGGGTACATCAACTGCAATTTCATTCCACCAGGACCTGCGATAATCGTAGTGGGCCTGACCCGTACCTAAGAAACAATGAATTTTAGACTCAGACCCGCTTGGCACCTGGGTCAAGTCCCTGGTTATTTGGGCTTTCGGAGGAGTCCTGAAGACCTCTAGTCCTGAGCCCTGCATCTTGGGACACGCATCCCCCTTCCATCAGGGAGAGAAAAGACCTGGGCAGAAAGTATTTTTGTGTTAAAACCCAACGGGGTCTAATTTTATTGCCCGGTCCGACCCGTGAAACCCCATCCCGCTACCCTCGCGGCCCTCTGCCAGCGCCCCGGTGCTGCTTATAAACGCAGGCTTGGGTTTCCGTGAGCCTGCAGCCAGCCCACGCGCCCGGACGCGTGTGTGTGTGTGCGCCCGTACGCGTGTGTGTGCGTGCGCCCGGACGCGCGTGTGTGTGTGCCCGGACGCGTGTGTGTGTGTGTGCCCGTACGCGTGTGTGTGTGTGCGTGCGCGCGCCCGGACGCGCGCGCGTGTGTGTGTGCCCGTACGCGTGTGTGTGCGTGCGCCCGGACGCGTGTGTGTGCGTGCGCCCGGACGCGTGTGTGTGTGTGTGCCCGTACGCGTGTGTGTGCGTGCGCCCGGACGCGCGTGTGTGTGTGTGCCCGTACGCGTGTGTGTGCGTGCGCCCGGATGCGCGTGTGTGTGCCTGTAGACGCGTGTCTCCATCCAGGGTTGAGGCCCAGGAGGAGCCAGGGCATTCAGGGTTGGGGGGGGGGGGGTTGAAGAGTGTCTGATGACGGAACTGTGATTGGATCCCTTCGAAGTTAAGGATCATTCAATCTCAGCGTCCACTCAGCTGCTTGTGCCATTAGAAAAATATTTAGCCAGGACAGTCAAGCACAAATGTGACGCCTTATCCCTGGCTCTGAGGTCTGCTGGTCATGTTCTTGATGGGGATTACAGACTTTCTCCCCTTTGCAGTTTCTTACCAGGGCCTGTTTCTGCTTCTGCAGCCTCAAAGAAACGTACCTCCTGCCAGTATCTTATCTCATTCTTTAACTCGCCAGGAATTTAGCTGTTCTAAATGAGGTTATTTCAGGCAACAAAAAATGTGATAGTTGTCATGCTTTCACCAGCTTGCACAGATTTATAATGGTGTCCTTTTCATGCTGGCACTACATCCTGTACATAGTCTGTAGGTCTGTCGCAGATATTTCCACTGGAATGTGCCAGCCCACATTTATAGCAGGTACACTCTATGTAGCAGTTCCATGTTCTTGGGAGTTTGCCTCAGCAAACTAGTTTTTAAAATTTTTTTTTTTTTTTAACATTTTCTTTACCTAACAGAGATGGAATGGACCAAAAGGAAAATGAGCGTAGGCTATGATGTCCTCAAATGCGTGGAGGTGGCTCCTGATTCAGTTCACTGGCTGACCCAAGCAGGTATTGGCAAGGATGGTCTGTGCAGCTGGGAATGCACAGATTTGCCGGGGCCTGATTGGCTGGTGGCGTCGCTACTGCATGTTAAGTTTGGGGAACATAACCACGGCCTAGATCCCTGGCGTTCCGGTGACGGTACTCCCCATCGTGCGTAACCTAGCGGGACACCTTGAGCCACGGTTGGCAAGTTGTTCAGCTGCCACACGCCGCCCAGGTTTCTGGGCGCACGCCCGCGTTTGACCCGTGACTCTTACCTTGCCCCGCGCAGTTCTGGACGAGCAGGCCGCAGCTCCAGACCAGAAGGCCGAGGGTGAATCTGCGAGGCATGGCTGTGTGGGATCTGAAATGGGACCAGACAAACATCTCGTCAGTACCTCCTGAGGTCGAGCCGTCGGTGACCTCCAAAGCTGTGTTAAGTTTTAAAAAAAAAAAAATCAATAAATAAAAAGATAAAAACATGACAACGTAGGTATTTGAGCCTTAGCCTTCAAATCCTATGATCCTGTGCTCCCGGTAGTAGCGAGCACAGTGGATAATGGAGGTTTAAAGGGCTGAGTCTGGCTTAGAGATTGGGTGAAGGTCATGGGGGGAGCTGTTGTAATCTGAAGGTCGTGGGGCGGCTCAGTGTAACTAAAAAAAGGGGATTTCACCCGGTTTCACAATGTGTCGAGTGCCTTTCATACCAAGGGGCCATTTTCGTTACAGTTGGTGTTTTTAATACCCCCTCCACCCAATCAACCGCACTTGATTTTCCCCATTTTTTTCAACAGCCTGCGATTCTGCTTTGAGAAATTGATCATCAAAATGCGATCACTACTCTTGCCTACCCTACCCTTGGTGGCCATAGATTTTTTTGCAAATTTGCATTCTGTGTGTTCCAGCTTCAGGAACAAACAGAAGACTGCAACAGAGGCTCTCATAAATGAACTTGTCACAGTAAAAAAACTGGCCAGGGAAGACGTGTCAGGTGGACGCCTAGTAGATGGCGTCTCCAAAAATGGGTGACTCAGCCCCCAGCGAGTAAAAGCAAGCTGTTGAGATGATGAAGGTTCGGGAGAGACGAGGGGGCCTGCTAAGGGCTAAATTTACTCGGGTGTCTCAGCCCTCCTCCTCTCTCAGGAACTCGCTGGACGTGCGGCGTGCTGTGTGTCACCAGAGTACCTTGACACAGGCCACGCGCCTCATCCAGCCTCCAAGAGATCAAACGGAGGGAAACCCAATCGCTGGACGGGGAGCGGACACTCGCTTAATAATTAAACCATCTGTGTAAATTTTTAATTCTGGACACTCACAACAAGCCCGTTTTATTTGCTTCTCTCCCTTCGTCGCCACGGTGTACACACTGTCGTCTGTTTTTGTTGATTTGGTCGATACTTCCTTTTAAAAAAAAAAATTTTTTTTGAACGACAAACCATGACTGGTCCCATGGTGGGGGGGGGGGGGGGGGGGAGCCACTGAGATGTTTCCTCATACCTCATCACCTCAGTGTGCAGGTGCGCATTTGCATTGGGTGCGAAAATGCAACTGCAGCCCCCCACCCCCCCAGTTTTTAGCACAGAAGGGCCCGTCAGGGAGAACAGGTGGGGGGCGAAGTGATGTGGCGGCGCTCTACGTCAGATTAGGGTGGCGCGACGGCAGAACACGGGCGATAATCCAGGCATAGGTGCTTTCATCAACCCTTTGGCGGATGGGATGGTTGACCTTTTTTTTTTCTTTTAAGTTGGCAGGGAGGAGCAACAGAGGGGATAGCTGGTTTCTCCTCCGGTGGGGTGGGGTGTGTATTTCAATCCACCCCCCCACCCCCCCCCCACCAGCAGGTGTTTTTATACCCTTCCCGGTAATCGTCGCTTGACGTTCCCGGATTGTGGATTTTGCTGTTAGAACTCGGTCGCGGGACAGCAGTCGGCCTGGCCCTGTCAGAGCTCAATTGAGCGCCCCCGGATCTGCTAATGAGAACGAACTTGGACAACGCTTTGAATGTGTAACCCGAGAGCAAAACTTAATTCCGTAATAGGCGGCTTTCTCCCATGCCACGTTAAATAGCTACGGGCTATTGTCCCGGGCGTCCCCTTGGGAGCTATGTCAATTACTGCTCCCTCCCCGCCTCAAATAAAGAATCTGCAGCACCTGCCCCCTCCCCAAGTAGCCACAATATCATTTTCATATAGCTACTTTCATAACAACTATTTTAGGGGGGGGGGGGTTTTCTGTAATTTGATATTTTATAAAAGCAACACCTAAATCCGAGGGTCAGGAAACATGACCTGCTCAGTCAGACGTGGGCGACTGCAGCGAGTCACATGGTGCATCCATCATGACCGTGAAACAAACATGGAACAAATAAGCAGTTAGTATGTAAGTATGGTCCACATGGTCCAATTTCCTATTTTTAGCCATCTGTCTTTTTAACGCGACTGAACGTGTTTGTTGTTTTGTGTTTTAACTGAAGCCAAAGAGGGGGAGACGGTATAGGAACAGTGCCCAAAACCCCAGCATTCTTTGAAGCTATCTTTATATGGGATGGACTACTAAACATGCCATCCCCTGTTACCCAGTCTAAAGAAGCTGGCTGGGCGGGAGGGGTGCAAGTTCTGTGGGGCACGTGGAGTTACAACGGAGTGACGCATTTCAAAAGCAGACATTACATTTTTTTGGCGACGAGGCTCCAGTCATCGGCTCAGAAACAAAACACCCCCCCGCAGTACCCCCTCCGTTGCATTTGCCTTCCCGCCCGGCCTTTTTACGTCGGTTCCCAGAGACATTACATTACACTACATTTATTTGGCAGACGCTTTTATCCAAAGCGACGTACAAAAAGTGCATTTCATGGTCACGGACAACTACAAGACAACACAGGTTCCATAAGGTACAGCGCTTATTTTGTACAGCCTGGCTATTTCTAGCCAAGAACACAGTTTAGTTCGCACAGTTAGAACGCTATTCTGATCTAACCTCTGCCAAGCCAGCTAGGCAGAAGAACAAGCTACGATAAGAGACAACTGTAAATGACTGAGATTGCAGCAGCCGTCAGGAAATAGCAGAGGTGCAAGCCGGGGGCTGCTGTGATTATTCTTGGAAGCACATTTTTACAGTTACAGCACGGGAGGCAGGCGCTTCTTTTCCTGCCGAGAAACATCAGCACTCTCTTTTTTTTCTTTTTTTTGTCTGTTAAAACACTGTTTAAAAAAAAAAGTTGTTGAGCAGATAGTTGGTCCTTTAAATGAATTAACCCTTCAGCCAAAATGAGTCTCACAAAAGCATTGAGGCTCATGAACATGGGTCTGTATGCACGTGTGAATTATCAGGAAGATCACACAGAGTAGTGGACTACTTTTTCACATGCTATTGACAGAATGAAACGGTAACTTGTCAAAAAAAAAAAAATTTTTTTGAAGAATTTCCACAGTACAAACTAGCTGAAAGCTTTGTATCTGGCACACCAAAGAGGAATGAGCAGCTCCAATATTGCATTAGTAGACACTGAAATGTGACACACTTTCCAATTAATTAACCAAATAAAAGGTCAGGTAATTTAAAAAAAGAAAACATTTAGCATCATTAGCATTGTGACTGGTCACAGTCACCCAATCCAAAAAATCTAAAGAACAGACTGAGTTGGAATTTCAAAACGGCAGCGTTGAGGAACGGGACAGTGCGGTAGCCAGCCGCCTACTCGTTACTAAATGTAACAACAAAATGTGACAAGAACATCTCTTAACATCCAGGGAAGCTGTTTCTGATGGTTTTCAATAACCCACACAGGACGGAAAGCCTAGCCAACAGTATGCACCACAGTTCTCCACAACTGGCAGAAAGCAAACGCGAAACACGAAAGCCCCAGGAAGGGTCCTCCGGCGCGAACCCTTTGCGTATCCTTACAGACGGCACAGGAGTGTGAAAATACCTGGCACACGGAAACACGCACACAGCACACTCTCACACTCTCGCACGCACACGTACACACCTGAGATGGAAGTTGGCTGGAGCCAGATGGAAGGCGAAGGATGTCCTCAGGTGAGCGCCAGAAGGAGTGTGTACAGTCGCGCGCTTGCTTACACGTGCAGAACACGCGCACACGTGCGCACCCGCTGTCTAAATGCACACGCAAAAAATAAAAATAAAAAACGCACACGGGGCTCACGAGCTTGCAAGCTGGCAGCAGAGGGTTTTGTTGATATAGAGCCTGTTGAAGCAACAGAGGCAGAACAGGGACGGGCATGGATCCGCCTCCCTACTCCACAGCCACAACCTGGAAAGGAGCCGCTCTTAAAGAGACAGTCTCCCATTATTACTATCCCCCCCCCCCCCCCCACACACACACACACCCCTTCCCCCAGCCTTTCTCTGCCAAGCTCTTAAAAAAAGACACCCTGAAAACTAAGGACGCGTTGTTTTCCTATTTTTTTTTTTTTTTTTTTTGTCAAAATATGTTTTTCGGAGAGAATGAGTTTCCTTGTTGAGTAACTGGTATCCCGCGCACCTACTGCTTTTGCTTTCATGCGTTTTTTCCGGAACCTCACGCACATGGCTGCGATATGTGAGGCCGTTGCTGTAGCGACAGATAAGAATCCTCAGGTTGGAGGTGGTTCTGCCTACACGTTTGTCTGTAGGCGGTTGTAGTCTTTCGTAAGAAAGGGCTAATTTTTCAGGAGATTATCTGAACAATATCAGGGCTGCATGGTTTTACAGGCATCTACATGTCTAACCGCAAAGGAAGTGTGTGTGTGTGTGTGTGTGTGTACGTGTGTGTACGTGCGTGTGTGTGTGTGTGTGTGAGTGAATTTAAGCATTGCTTGAAAGCACAAGTTGATAGACACACAGACGAAGCAACCATGTTTCTGGAGAACCACAACAGGGAAGATTTTCTAGGGTTTTCCCCCAATATTCTGAATGTAAGGGTTCATGAGTTCATCTGTGATAATAGCTATCAATTGAAACCCATCAATCCATGTAGCTGCAGTACTAGGGTTGCCATCTGTTCTTGTCTGCCTTTGAATAGACTCGCACTTCTAACAAGATCCAGCAAGCTGCCACTAGAACAAGGACAAGTGTGTAAATAAAATCCTATTTTCCGTGTTACACACAGTAGGATTAGATGGCAGATGAAATGTTTACTTCTGAATTGGACCCTTTGTTCAGCTCCAAATGGGAAATGTATTTGACAGCACTTTCAAATAATGACTGTTTTTTTCTTCTACTTTTTTTTCAAATCTAAATATTTACTCCAGACTTTGGGGATGTATAGCCCTTGTTCATTTTGTAAAGCTACTCTGTAGAGATTTTAACACTTAATTCTAATTAATGACTAATCATGGCCATGTAAGTATGTAAATGTTGACAGTTGGTTTTGTGTTCATGTCTGAATAATGGTAGTCTACTGTTTTAACCATCTACGCAATTTTAGGTCTTGGTCGTCGTGATTGCCTTTCAGCATGGGCTTACTGTTGTTTCCACAAACAGAAACCCAGTAACGCAGTAATTATCATGTCCAATGTGCTGTTTTGTGCAAGAGTTCCTCCTTTCATACGCTTATTGGATAATAAAGGTACTGGTCCCCTCAGTTCAAATAAACACAATACTAACGTTCACTGCAATTTTGATAATTGCGTACACGAGAGAGCAGGGGCGGAAGGTGGGAGGACAGTGCGCAAAACAAAAAGATTTGGGGATAATAGCCATCTGTTGTGATTGCTCCAGTTTTAGAAATGTACTACTTTAATGAAAACATCTAATTGCTACGCTACGTCATCGAATAGAGTTCAACAAATATATTAAATATATAGCAACTGGTTTACCAAAAAAAAGCCTTGTTTTGCATAATGGTCTTCATATTTTTTTGACGGATTCAAATCTTCCCGTATAGCCTACAGTACATACCCGGGTGCTATGGCTACAAAGTTTCAGAGACAACGCAACAAGGAATTGGCAGTGTGGTTCCAGACCCCTTTTCAGCTTTTTGTCCCGACTAGACGGCTGTTTTTTTTCTCTGGGCCTGAACCAAGTGCGTTTATAGAGTTGTTTTGCGGTTCAGGGTTGTTGTTATCGCAGGAACGGTTTATTGTCATAGCGGTGGAGAAAATAGCCGCGCGGCTCGTTCACACGCGCTTGGCATTTCAGGGTAACATCACTGACGGCGCAGCGCAAGTTGGCTATCTCCAGTGAAATCGGCTTGTGTGAAGAGCACGACTGAGTAAAAATAATGCTAATTGTAAGGGCACTAAACCGCACCTCGTAAAAATAATTATAAAACACTGTGTGCCATGTGTTTCGCTACGTTTCTCTTTCCATAGTTGCCACACGTCACGAAATGGCCTTGGCTAACGGTTCAAACCACCTGCACGATTTGCTCCTGTCTTCTCGAGACAGAACGTGTCAATTTGATGGGTTCACGGGATTCTTTTTTTTTATTACACCGAAAGGGGGTGGATTGAAATGATTCAAAACTCTGATAGAAAGCATCTTCCACTTGTCTGTGAAATACCAGGCTAATCTTAAGGTTAATCATTCGTTTGCACGTGTTCATTATGTTAAAAGCCTACGCGACGAAGGCACTGATCAAAAGCAACACGCGGCGCTTTTTGTGAGCGCGGCTCACCTCTCTTAGGACAACAGTAAACACCTGAAAAGGCCTCTCGCTCCACCAAACCCACGAAGGACACAACCGTCCACAGAGAGGCTGAACGCAGAATGTGTCCACGGTGGCTGCTGTTGCTATGGAAACAGGGCCGATACTGATTGTAAGCGCGAGGAGCAACATGGATAAGGTGGGTTTCTGTTGGAACGTCCACGCTTTAATCGTGTTGCTACATCAAGAGCAATATTAAGCTACTGTGAACCATCCTGCCGCCTCACCAGTAATGCTTATCACAGTCTGCATTACATGTAGGTCGATCCACCGTATTGGACCGAGATGAACGTGTTAATGCATCCTTATTACAAAATTTTCAACTTAATATATTATTGGTATCAATCCCCTACAAAGTGAGAGTCCTCCTAAACCCTACAAAAATGCAAAATAGTATTTCAGTTATCATTTCTTTAACAAAGCAAAACATGTGAATGTTTATTGTAAGACAAAAAAATGCCGTTACTCTCCCAGTTCGAAGATCAGAAAGGAAATTCAGTGAACGCTCCTGGAGACATCAACAATAAGACAATTTCCATTTGAAAACGGCCCGTAAATAATAAAATATGTCTGTCTGTGGTGACGATACAGTAGCCACATCAGATTTTCAATTTCAAGCTCTCATCCTTCTGACGTCTTATGATACGTTTCATAGCTATCCTTGGATATTTTGTGAACTGGTACAAATTTCATGTTCCCCTCTGGAACTTTGAACCCCCGATCTGGAAACAGCTCAGTTTTGGAAGTGGGTTCTGAATGAATCTGTTCTGTTCTATGTTCTAGGCTATACAGCATTCTCATCCACGGAGGTGCCTGATTTTGGATATACAGCCAGCCTTGATTACACCCACCATATGATGTAATCATATACACACTGCACCTCCAAGACCATCATCAAAAAAGAAGTTTCACAGATACAGATTAAGCCTAGTCCTAGACTAAATTCAATTTTGAATGGAGATTCTGCATACAAAACTCAGTTTAGTCCAGGACTGAGCTTGACCTGTTCGCAAAGCCAGCCCTGTATCACAGCCCGGTTGAACCTTAGCCAGGTTAGTAATGCCACTTCAGAACATCTCACTGCCTTTCTTATGAATTCCACAAAACATATGGAGCCTTTTCCTTGCTTATTGAAATTCAAAAAGCCCCAGGGATTAAACTGCTAAAAAATTTTTTTTGTTATTATAGAGTCATAATTATAAGAGTTAAGCTTCCTTTTCCATGTCAGAAAACATAAAGTAGCACTCTGTAATTGGTGCAGTCACGTAAGTGGAGCCCCCAAATTAAGTCACAGCAACAGAGGACCGTGCTGCTCTGCGTGGGTGTCAGTGTCCTTTCTTACCCTTTTAGAGAAAACCTGTCATTAATTCATCATTTTAGATTTTTTTAAATACAACAGCTTAAGCAGGCAACCTTTCTGAATCTGAATGTTAGCAGTTAAAATTAGCCATTGTGATTGTAATGTCTTTCACTGCAGTGAAAAGCTAAGTTGCAGACAGACACTTGAACAAATTTTGTACAGTAACATTTTTTTTGAAAACGTCACTTTCTTCTTTAGTGTTGCCTTCAAATCAGTTGCCGGCTGAAGTGGCCATGGATGTTCATGTACATCTGGTAACAGTAAGGGATTTCATTTGTAGGCACAGACACATTTTCTAAATTAAATAGTGGTCTGAAAACGCCTGGTCTCATGTCCGGAATCCCACACACACACACACACACACACACACTGCCATTGAAGAAGCTGCAGATTGCTGTGTTAGTGTGTTAAATTGGGGACCCCCCCCGGAGCAGTTTCCGTGGGACTCTGTCCCAGAACTTTGGCCTTCCCAGCCAGGGAATCGCATGCCAGTGTCCCGTATTTATTATGGGAGATTAAATCAAAATAGGCTAGCAATGTTGCAAATAGAGGCCCTCCCAGGAGAGGGGGCGGGCGGGGGGGGGGGGGGGTGTAATTAGCTTACACATTGCTGCATGCAAGCTTACGCACACACACACACACACGCGCGCACAGACACGCACACCTGTTTCAGAAGACAATGTACCGTACATTCCTCTTTGCTGATCCTGGTGCCTTCCCTACAAGGTCCAGCGACAGGGTGTCCCACAGCGTGTTACCCTTCTTATTCGGATGTGACGCTATTTATTATTTTTTTATTAGTCCGATTTACCAGGCACTCGACTCATCCATTTGCTATATCGACGGCAGTTATCACTTAGCCTGTAGCTTCAGATCATGACTGTGTCCCTGCTGTACATTACTGTGCTGAGCAAGTCGGTGAAAGTAGGAAATTAGCTACAATTTCCCTGCATGGACAAATACAAATAAGCCTTGAGATTAGTAATACATTAAAGTACATATTGAAATAAAGCTGTTAAAAACATTCAGAAAAAAAGAAGTCACACAATTCTTCCAAGTCTTCCAAGTCACACAATTAACTGGGCTGCCGCATTTGTAAATGTGTTACCGCGATCTGGAAGCATTCGATGCCCGCATTAGAACAGTACCGTAAATATTAGCAGACCAAACTGTCCTCTCGCAGGCCCCAGCAGAATTCGGAACCAATTTGTAAAGACACATTCCAAGAAATTGCATTCGTTTTTTTGTTCGTTTAGTTTTTTTCAATTATATTTCTAAAAGTCTGAGAATGGCACCTCACTTGGCAGTTGGAAATTTTCTTCTTACCGTTTTTTTTTTTTTGGAAAGGAGTTTTCGAGGGGAAAGGAGAGGAGCGGGATGTTCCCCTTGGTCCGATCGGTCGGTGGCTGGGGTTTCTCTGCGCTTGAAGCTCGTCCAGGTCCCCACTCTGCGTGCGCTGGGCAGGCAGCCTACCCCCCCGTCAGGTTATTTTGGTGCAGGAGTCGAGTTGAAGGGGGGGGGGGGGTGGGTTCGCCTCCTCAAAGTGGATCACAAGGAGATCCGTTTGTCCCCGCTCTCCGCACCCACTCCCGCAACACTCTCCCCCCCAGGGGGTCTGCCCCAGGCTCTGCCCCTTCAGAGCCCCTGGTTGACCAGAGAGAGTTGCTTTCTGTCACTAAGTACTTTGTCAGATAACTTGTTGCCACAGTGTTAAATTAAGCCCTGATTAGATAGCGGCTCCGAGCACTGAGAGAACCCGCGGCTATTTATTGCGCTGTGTACGCTGCAGTGAGAGAGGGACAAGTAAACACACTGGCTGGGGGGGGGGGGGGTGGGCGGGGGGGTTGGGGGGGTTGGGGGGTTGTTGGGAGGTGCTGAGAGCAACAGTAACTCCGTTATCTTAATGACAGCTTCTCAGCCGGAGCTGTCTGGCAATGCCCTCAGAGGTTCCAGCAGCCCAGGGAGAAGAACGCGGCAGCCCCCTGCGCGTTTTTTCGGAGTGCGCCTCTCTTCTCCGCTCCGTTTCCTCTCTCTCTTTCTCCCGTCCGCCCGCCCGCCTGCCCGTCCCCGTCCCGGCTCACCGACTCAGCCCCGATCCCTTGTCAGTTCGCGGCAGCTCTCCGTTCGAAAATATCGGATTACGGTTGCGTTCTCCCTTGGCGACCGCCTGGACATTGTACACTGGCAATAAAACCGCCTCTCGGCGGACTTTTCTGTCGGCATCCAGCTTGCCGGGCCTGCGGTGGGCTGCTGGTATTTCCCGCTCCGGTGGGATTATCTGCTCTGCTTTCCGGATGCCAGTGCACACTTAATTTATTTCAGCTTCACTAAGGGTTTGTTTTTTTTTTTTTTCCGAAGCCGGTTCGGCTGAGCCCGAGGGCCGGGCTTGGACCGGTTGCCATGGAGAGCATGGTAGCGTTCCCAAAATTATTTATAGAGTCCAAATGTCTTTTTTTTTTTTTTTTTTTGGCCTTATACTTGGGATTCCTTTTTATTATTATTATTATTATTATTATTATTATATGTACATACCCTGTGAGAGCCGGTTCCAGAATCCCCCTGAATTTGTCCGGTGTCTGATTCGGTAAGCCTCCCCGTGGAAAGGAAGCGCTGGAGGTGGGTTTGTTAGCTGAAACGCAGGGAAGGGAGCAGATCTCTGTCTGTCCCATCCCAAAAAGCCCCCACCCGGTGACCCCCCCACACAGCCAAAGAAGGTCCTCGCGAAAAAAAAAACCTGACAGGAGAAGCTCGCCTCCTGTGTCCCTGGGAGTGGCCATTCTTTTCTTTTTTTCTTCTCCTTTTGCGCTTCCAAGATATTTGTTTTGTAAGCCGACACCACTGTGGCCATTAACACCCTTCCTCCCTCACGCGCTACAAGCTAGCCGGAGAATTAACGTTCCATAGCTCGGATGCTCGGCTCCTATCACTTTGAGGGGTGGGGGGGGGTGGGTTGGGCGGGGAGGATGTCCCCTGCTGCACTCCCAACGAATGTGTTGTCCCGTTCACAAATACAAGGGGATGGTTTTGGGTCGGTGGGTGGGTGGGTGGTGGGGTATTGGGGGGAGGGTTGGACCCTTGAGGTGCGGCTTTGTTGCAGTGTCTCAGACCCCAGCTCATTGTTACAGGGCAAGAGCGCTATATTTGACCCGTGCAACAGTGGTGGTGACTTTGAAATAGCCAGTGTGCGTGTGTGGGGTTGCCACGTTAGATGCTGGGGGGCAGCTGTGAGAATCCTTCGCCCCCCCCCGCCCCATCTTGTAATCTGCACACAATGCCGGGGAGGTGCCTGTCAGTGCCGAGAGACCGCGATGGGAGGGGTATTGAATGACTGGCAACTATGAGGTGGGGGGGGGGGGGCGGGGGGGATGCCTGCTGACCACCTGGTGTAAACTCTTGTCTGCTAATCTCGCGCTGGAAGTGGAGCGGCGGTTGGAAAGGGAGGGAGGGGGGGGGGGGCGAGGTGGTTGTAAGGGGTGGAGGGGGGGTTGTATGGAGGGGGGGGGGTTAAAAAAAACAACAACAAGCATTCCGAACTGGCAGCAGCCTTGACTCGTGAGCAGCTGAGGGCCGGGGAGTCAGCGGGCAACAGGTCTGGGGGGGGGGTGCGGGGGCAGGGATGGGATCACACACAGGCTCTTGCTGATCCCTCTGTTAAACATCCATGGAAATGGCTTTCTTGCCCCCACCGCGCATTAATACATGGTTTTACCTCAGCCCTGTGGCATGAGGGTCGTTACAATTGAAAATAGCGCATGGTTCTGATTCTTTATAGAATCCCTCTGTATCTACCTTTAAACATAAATCAAATGTTTTTCTGTTTTTTTTAAATCTAATCGTGAGTGGTGGAAGGTGGGAGCGGCAGGAACACTCACCTCTCAGATCCCGGGAGCAGGAACGTCGATCGGCCGGAGAACACGCGTCGGGAATGCGCTCCGCTGCAGGCTGCTGTCGGCTCGGCTCGTAACGGGGAGGAACGGAGACGAGAGGGAAGGAGGCAGTTTAAGCAGCCGCATGAATAATGGCACTGAGGAGGAGGAACCCCTTCAGACACGAGGGCCGTCCTGCCCCCCGGTACGCTGGGCGAAGATCTAAGTGGATAGTTTGGGGGTTTGGGGAGGGGGGTGGGGGAGGCGTTGGGCCGCGTGCTCGGAGAACGGCGTGGGGCGCGTGGGGTGTGTCCGCCCCCCCCCCCCCCCCGAGCGCTGACTGACAGGCCCGGAGCAGTCGCACGGTAACCCGAGACCGGCAAGGAGCAACAATGATGGATGAACAGTGTGTGCTTGACCTCTGACCCCCACCCACCCACCCCACCCCACCCTGCTCCATTCCTCTCGCAGGACAAACAAAGCCGCGCACTTAAAGCGACAGATGAATGTACAGCCTGGAATTTGGAGCGCACTTATAAAAATGCCCTGACCCCCCCCCCCCCACTCTGTAGGTCAGGATAATCCTGCACTTTTAAGGTGAGCTGCTAAGCGTGGCAACGGACCCGCCCCCCCCCCCCCCCCCCCCCAAACCGCCCTCAAAGCCTGACCTATGGCTACCGGCAAAACATATCACCAGGGTCACCAATGTGTAGATAATAATGTAAAATGGTAAAAACGGACTGCATTCATATAGCGCTTTTATCCAAAGCGCTTTACAAATTGATGCCTCTCATTCACCAGAGCAGTTAGGGGGTTAGGTGTCTTGCTCAGGGACACTTCGACACGCCCAGGGCGGGGGATCGAACCGGCAACCCTCCGACTGCCAGACAACCGCTCTTACCTCCTGAGCTATGTGGCCCCTACGTGTAACAATAATTCAGTCAATATGGCCAGAAACAGGAGAAGTGGAGGTGGTGTGTGTATGTCTACAGATTGACACGCTCACTATATGATACATATCTGGCCATGTTTGTGGACCCAAGGTCTTGGCTAGCCCTTTTCTCCCGCAGGTTTACAAGCATTCGTTGGCACCGGCAGCTAGTGGCGCAAGTATGCGCGGCTCGTGAAGAAGTTCTGACCGGCGTCCAAGACCCACAGCGTTTCAGGATGCTGGTATTGTTACGACCGCACAGCTGCCGAGCTGGCAACGCGCGGAAGTGGACAAGTGGAGTCCTGCCGCGGCGTACAAATAGCTTTGTGATTAAGACCAGAAACACATACACAGCGTGCTTCAGCCGAGCCGAGGTGGAGTGTGTGTTTGTGTGTCTGTGTGTGTGTGTGTGTGTGTATTTGTGTGTGTGTGTGTATCTGTGTTTGTGTATATTTGTGTGGCGTATGTGTGTGTGTGTGTTTACGTGTGTGTGTGTGTGTGTGTGTGTGTCTGAGTGTGTCTGAGTGTGTGTGTGTGTGTGTGTTTCCGTAAGTGTGTATTTGTGTGTGTATCTGTGTTTGTGTATATTTGTGTGGCGTATGTGTGTGTGTGTTTACGTGTGTGTATGTGTGTGTGTGTATGAGTGTGTGTGTGTATCTGTGTTTGTGTATATTTGTGTGTGTTTGTGTTTGTGTCTGTTTGTTGGCATATGTGTGTCCTTTCCAGTTTTCGAACCCTTTCTGGCACAGTAGTTGTGCTGATTTACTGGTACGACTCAAAGTTAAGGCGCAGTGCTGCGTGTGTGTGTGCGTGCGTGTGTGCGTGCGTGTGTGTGTGCGTGTGCGTGTGTGTGTGTGTCGCTGAGCTGCGTTTACAACTCATTTACACTTTTTCAATTAGCGGGGTGCTGTAATGTGATTTTAAAAGAAAGCTGTTGAAACATCACCGTTTCCCAGGCAACGTAGTACAGGATTCACAGCAGTTCTGTTTCCAGTAACGTTGAGTCCGGAATGTCAGGTGCAGGTAAAGGTGATGTTGTCGGTTGTCAGTTAAAGCTTCCGCAGAAATGTGGTGCGAGACTTCCGATCGAAAGGCCCCGAAAATGTGTCGTTTGCTCCCCGCAGTTCCAGCCCCATCTCACTTTCTCTGCACTTCCTCTCTAGAGGTCGAGCCAATTGCGTGTTGTGAAATTAAAAAAAATAAAATAAAATGACAGTTGGTCCACGCTTCACCGGGGAACGAACCGCCGGGGATTCTGGGGGGAGCGTCAGCTGCCGGCATCATATTTTTTTTTTAAAAAAACGGCACACTTTCATTGTTTCGCCGATAACCCCCCTCCACAAAAGCGAAGAGAGAGAGCGAGTAACAGTAGCTTTCGACGGGGCTGACTTCGGCAGCCATTAAATATGCATGGCCTCGGTCGGGTGGCCGGAGAGGGCATTCAGAGGGAAGTAACGCACACGCCGAGGCGAACAGCCCGCGCTCGTGTAAGGACAGCTCCGAGGGCCTGACACCTGATCCGCCTCACACAGCGCTCGCGCTCGGGCTGCATTATTAACGTGCGGCGGGACGGCGACGGGAAGCGTGGCCGCGGAGAGATCAATAAGCCGTTTGTTTTTGACGGAGGGCCCGGGGTGGGCCTCTCTGCGTCCGTTTAGCCTCACCCGAGGCAGCGATGTAATCCTTTTGGTTTTTATCGGAGGGGTTTCTGCTACGCCCGCCGCCTCTGATGCAGATGAGGGAGGAAGCTCCTTCAGCGCCCGGCAGAGCCTGTCAGCCTGCGCATCCAAGGGAGGAACACAACCCGGAATGGGAGGAACACAACCCGGAATGGGAGGAACACAATCCGGAATGACGGGAACACAATCCGGAATGGGAGGAACACAATCCGGAATGACGGGAACACAATCCGGAATGGGAGGAACACAATCCGGAATGGGAGGAACACAATCCGGAATGGGAGGAACACAATCCGGAATGACGGGAACACAATCCGGAATGGGAGGAACACAATCCGGAATGACGGGAACACAATCCGGAATGGGAGGAACACAATCTGGAATGGCAGGAACGAAACCCTGAATGGTACTGCAGGAACACATCCCGGAATGGGAGGAACACATCCCGGAATGGCGGGAACATGACTCAGAATGGCGGGAACACAACCCAGAATGTGAGGAACACGACCTGGAATGGAAGGAACATGACCTGCAATGGTGGGAACGTGACCCAGAATGGCAGGAACGCAACCCGGAATGGTTGTTGGGTTAAACCTCAATACGAAAATACGTAACTCTCCCAAGAAAAACTTGGGATGAGTTTGGCCTTGTAATTTGTCTGATTTTAAAAAGGCTTAATAAGCACAAATAATGGAAATTAATGTTAGGTCACAACCTCCACTGGAAATGACACAACAACATTTTGCTCTTCCTGCTCACTTGCTTCTTTCTTGGTTTTTAAATAGTAAATTCTGGATATTTGGTTGATTTTGGCTCCCAGAAATGAAAAGGCCACACAGGAGCATTGTTACTATTTAATGTGCTTTGTGGGAAGGAATTTTTTA